>QRFJ01003464.1:0-57718 GCA_006176705.1 Cocos nucifera | reverse complement strand
AATGATTATATCATATGACAGAGACTAGGGTTTGATGAGTTTACCTTAACCCTAATCTGATCGGGGCTCAAGATAGAAGAACTTAATCACACAGGTAGCTGCACCAAGAGGTTCACATTCAGCTCTGATGGGTTGCCACCATATACTGCTAGGTGTCACTGGTGGATTTTGGGAGCAATTAGAATGATTTAGATGATCGATCATTCTAGCTGTTCGAATCAGAAGAGTTCTGATCCATCGAAAGGAGTTTCGATGATGTCTATGATAGAGATCATGACATATCCCATTACCATATAGAACTGAACCTAACTGGGTCACACAAACAAGGGTTTGAATCTGGTGATCATCAATTGAACTGATCTAGTTCAATTGATCTGAATGAGATTCAATTAGGTTCAAGGAAATCGTGCTAGCACTCGATTGAACCTAACGTTCTTCTTTTACTATCATAAATAAGTTGTCCTGACTGAGCCAAAGGAGTTTGTGCTCAATCAGAGGCCTTCATATGGTCTGACTGGAGGTTGTCCAAGTCAGAATAGGTTGTCTTATTTGTAAGACATTACCTGCCATTTTTGGTCACCTGCCATTTCTTGTTCTTTGACTTTGGTCAAAAGTCTACCTTTGACTGGTCAAACATGTTGACCATTGACCTTTGACTTTTGACCACATGTCATGCACCTATTGGAGAGCTGGTGGGGGCCTGTCCCCCTGCCAGAACCTGGCAAGGAGAAGGGCGCACGCCAAGGGTGGCGTGAGCCCAAGTAGGAGGCGCCTAGGAGTCCTTGTTGGACAAGGACTCCATCTCCTTTTTGGATTCCAATTAGAGTTCTTCTAAGAACCAACTTTGACTGGTCTTAGGTGCCCTCTAAGGAGGAATCCAGGGGTCTCTATTCCCACCAATCAGATTTAGATCTGATTTCACAAAGGGTTGTGATTGGTTGGGAGGAAGAGGAGTTGGATCACGCTTAGTCTATAAATAAGACCCTGCGCCCAACTCAGATTGCTAATGCAATTCAATTGAGAAACCCCACGCCCAAGGCTGCCTCTCCCCTCCTCCTCCATGCCATAGCTTCTTCTCCCCTTGCTCTCCACGTCCAAAAGGTGTTTTGGACTTTGGTTGGTGCGATTCAGATCAAGGAAAGGCGATCAAAAGCAAGAAGGCTGCGCTGCTGCAAAAGGACGACTGCAGATCTTCAAAAGAGTTTTGAAGATCCTCCAGATCAGATCCAGATCTGATTTTTGGAGGTGTGATAGAGAAGAAGAGGATCTCCAGATCCAACCCGAGTGGATACCGGTAGAGGCCAGGCGCTTGCGTGGCTAGATCCAGAACCTTCCGCTGCAATCAGGATCATCTACAGGGTAATAGGATTACCCAAATCAGGTAAATTAAATTTGATTTAATTTATCTTATTTTATTTTATTTATTAAAATAATAAGAATCAGATCTAAAATATATCAAGATCTGATTGAGATCAAGAGAAAATTTTTGAAATATATCTCTTGATCTGTTCAGATCTGAACGAACCTGGACCGAGAAATCAGGATTTCCCTTCATGAAAATCCTTGTACCTTCTACCAACTCTGAGGAAGCAAGTTGGAGATGATAGCAAGAAAGATAAGGATCAGATGATAAGAAGATGAGATGACGGTAGAGTGAGAAAGAGAGAAAACTAGGATTTTAAGAAGCAAAGGGATTCAATTCATTCCCTTTTTTCGTAATTTACATATACAAGTATATATATAGACACCCTGAGTCAACATGACTCAGCTCTAAAAAACTTTTCTCGGCTAATCCATATATGAAAATACTCACCCAAGCCCATGTAAACCCATGTCTTGCATGCTCTCATCAACTGGACTAAAGACCTAGTGTAATACATGAATTAGCCACCTTAAGACCACTCATACCAGGCCTTAAGACCCCTTCGATTAGACCCAATTCAAGACCAAATATAAAATCCATCTAGATTTGTTCACCACCATCAAGCTGGCTCAGTCAGAAGCTGAGCTGGTTCAACTGCATCTCTCCGAACCATGTCTTCTATCTACCTAAGACAGTCGGCTCAGATATGCAGTCGAGTTGGCTCGATCTGAGGCTTGGATACGGGCCGAGCTAGCTCGATCTTAGATCGATCCAGCTCAGCTTCTCAGCTGTGTATCCGAGTCGGCCTGACTATGTGCCGGTCTCTTTATCTTTGCTGATACATCTTCGACCAATCATAACCTTCAGGAGCCACCACCTTGACTCCTTCACAGACTCCCAAGACTTGGGAGCATCATACTTGCCCTTTCAATCTCCATCTTGGTTCCCCAAGGCTTCAGGCAAGTCTATCCTATCTATCAGACACATAAATTTTATATATTTATGAAAGCTATCTCGAGGAAGAACTTTTGTTAGTGCATCCACTGGATTCTTCTTGGTGTGGACGTTCACTAGCTTTACTTCATCTTCTTTCATAAGCTCTCTGATCTGGTGGTACCTGGTGTCGATGTGTTTCATCCTTGCATGGTAGACAGAGTTTTGAGCAAGTAATAGTGCTCTCTGGCTATCACAATGCACCTTGACAGCCTCCTGCATGAGACCCATCTCCAATGCCAATCCTTTCAACCGTAGAGCCTCCTTTGCTACCTCTGTAACACCTATGTATTGTATCTCAGTTGTAGATAAGGCCGTGATGAATTGCAAGCATGATCTCCATGAGACTAGATCTCCAAATAGGCTAAACATAAAGCCTATCATTGACCACCGAGTGTCCATGTCTCTACCAAAATCTATATCCACAAATCCATTTATCTGCCCTCAAGCTTTCTTGGATACATCAGAGAGTTCCTTAGCTCCATCTTGCTGTCCATAGTAGATGTCAACTCCAACAATACCCACCAAATACCTGAAGATCCACTTCAACACTTACTAGTGCTCCTTACCAGGCTATGTCATGAACCTACTGACCTGGCTTACTGTATGGTGATATCTAGTCTACAATATACCATGGCATACATTAAGCTTCCTACACCAGAGGCATACAGTGTTCTCTCCATCTCCTGAGCCTCCATCTCAGTATGTGATGACATCATCTTTAAGAGTTTGAAGTATCCGACAAGTGGCAGCTCCTTTGATTTTGCTTCCTTCATCCTAAACCTCTCCAAGACCTTTCTGATGTAGCATCCTCTTGAGATAAATGTAGCATCCTCTTGGCTTGATCTCTGAAGATTTTCATGCTTAAGATCTTCCTTGTAGGCCCCAAATCCATCATCTCAAACTCTCAAGACAAGGCTGCCTTTAGTTCCTACACAACCTTCCTACTCTTGCATGCTACAAGCATGTCATCCATATATAAGAGTAAAAATATCCTAGACTCATCCTTCAAAGATTTAACATACACACAAGAGTCATACTCACACCTGAAAAGTCCAATCCTCCTCACATATGAGTCAAATCACTTGTACCATTATCTTGGCGATTGTTTCAGCTCGTATAATGATTTTTGTAGCAAACAGACCTTTTCTTCTACTCTTGGCTCTTGGAACCCTAGTGGCTACTCCATATAAATGCTCTCCTCCAATTTCCCATGGAGGAATTCCATCTTGACATGCATCTACTGCAGCTACAAGTCCTAGGATGCCACAATGCTCAGCAATATTCTGATGGAAGTAGCCTAACAACAGAACAAAATACTTTGCTAAAATCGATGCCTTCCTTCTGGGAGTATCCTTAAACCCAAGAATATCAGATTTTGACAACGAATTCAAATCAAATGATTCATTCATATGATGGATGTTGGATTTTGATGAGTTTACCTTAAACCCAAATCCTGTTGAGACTCATGATAGTAGAATCGATTCACACAGATAGCTGCATCGAGAGGTTTACTTTTAATTCTGATGGATTGTCACCTTATGCTACTAGGTGTCACTGATGGATTTTGGAAGCGATTAGAATGATCTTGATGATCAATCATTCTAATTGTATGAATCAAAAAAATTTTGATCCATCAAAAGATGTTTTGATGATGTCAATGATAAAGACCATGACATATCTCATTACCATATAAAATTAAACCTAACTAGATCACACATACAAGAATTTGATTTTGATTGTGATTAATTGGACCGAGTCAGTTTAGTTGATTTGGATTAGATCCAATTAAGTTCAAGAAAATCATGCTAGTACATGATTGAACCTAACATTCTCCTTTTGTAGTCTTTCTGGTTTGTCTCAACCAAAATCCTAATAGGAACTTGTCTAGGTTAGAATAGGATTATCTAAATTCATTAGATAATTTTAGGACAACATCTGTCATTTTTGGTCACTGGCCATTTCTGATCATTTATATTTTTTGTCGCATACCAGGGTCAAAGGTTGACCCTATTGTAAGAAAGAAGGGATCGAAGGCACATGCCCTTGGAGATTTTCTAGGGGCATGCACCCCCATTTTTTGGTATGACATGGAGAGGGCACATGTTGAAGGAGAAATCTTGATTTTTCGGATCAGGTTCGTTCAGATTTGATTGGATCGAAAGGCATTTTTCAAAAATCATCTCTTAAATCTAGATTAGATCTGATACTTTTTAAATCTGATTTTATGATCGTATAAATAAGAAAATTAAATTAAAATAAATTTAAATTAATTTTACCTTGATTTTGGGTAATCTGATTACCCGTTGATGATCCTATCGGAGTTCTGAGGTTCTGGATCTAGCCACGGAAGCGCCTGGCCTCTATCGATATCCACTTAGGCTGGATCTAGAGATCTTCTCCTTCTCTTTCTTTTTTTCAAAAATTAGATCTAGATCTGATTTGGAAGATCTTCAAAACTTCTTCTGAAGATTACCCATCGTCTTTGCAGCAGTGCTGCCTTCTTCCTTTTTCATCAATCTTTTCTTGCCTGACTCGCACTAATCTGAAGGCCCAACTTTCTTGAGCATGGAGAGGAGAAAGAGGGCTAGATGGCGGTGTGGAGAAGAAAGAGGGGCAGTCTTGGGGCGTGGCTAAGAGGAGTTCTCAAAAGTGGGCGCAGACAGGGTCTATTTATAGACTCTGCTGCGCCATGGAGTGCTGCATCACCCTGGCCAATCACGTTGATTCATTTAATCAAATCTAAATTTAATTAGTGGGATGACATCATCTGATCCAATCAAATGAGAGACCCACAGATTCATCCTAAGGTGGCGCCTAAGACTTGTCAAAGTCTATAGGTGAGGGTCACCTAGTTTGAATCCAAGAAGCAACCTGGAGTCCCATCCATATGGGACTCCGCGCCCCTCCTTTCCAAAATCCAGTAAGGGGACAATCCCCTATCTGCTCTTCAATAAGTGCATGACACATGGGCAGATGTCCAAGGGTCAAAGGTCAATGTTTGACCAAGTCAAAGTACAAGAATTAGTAGGTGATGAAAAATGGTAGATGTTGTCTCAAATTTATCTCATAAATTAAGACAACCCTTTTTTGATCTGGACAAGCTCCAATCAGACTAGGCAAAGGTACCTGAGTGAGCACAAACTCATTTGGCTCAGTCGAGATATTTTTTAATGATAAAAAAAAAGAGAATGTTAGGTTCAATCGTGTGCTAGCACGATTTCCTTGAACCTAATTGAATCTAATTCAAATCAATTAAACTAGGTTAGTCCAATTGATGATATCCAGATCCAAATCCTTATTTATATGATCCAGTTAGGTTCAGCTCTATATGGTAATGGGATATGTCATGATCTCTATCATCGACATCATCGAAACTCCTTTCGATGGATCAGAACTCTTCTGATTCAGACAAGTTAAAATGATCGATCATCTAAATCATTCTAATTACTCCCAAAATCCACCAGTGACACCTAGCAGCATATGGTGGCAACCCATCAAAATTAAAAATGAACCTCTCGGTGTAGCTACTTGTGTGATTAAGTTCTTCTATCTTGAGCTCCGATTAGATTAGGGTTAAGGTGAACTCGTCAAACCCTAATTTCTATCATATGATTTAATCATTCGATTCAAGTTCGATGTGAAAACCTTAATAGAAACTCTTTCTATTATTTCACTCTCTGCCATGGCCATGGGCTTATGGACTTGATTCTCATGATCATCATAGGGCCGCTTCTCTTCTACCGTGGTAGATAGATTCCATCTTGGTGCAATCCAATTCCTACAATGAACATGCTATAGCCAACATACACCTCAGAGTTTCGAATGGCTAGGAGATCGAGTCATGGTGTAGTCAAACTATAACACCCTTAAGGTAAACTGTCGATGCACCTCAGGTCAAAGAACTAGACAGACCACTACAACATTGAGTCAGTCATCGACGAGAAGGTAGACTTCCTTATGACTACTCGAGGTGGTCACGCTTAGTGCTCTCGTTCTCTAACGAGTATCTATACTCTCGCTCCGGTGTCTCTACACCATAGATTTAAGACTCATCTACTACAAAGAAGCGATTGTACACTAATCTTCCAAATTAATCACCATCCTCATGATGATCCTATGGTCAGGAGCATTTTATGAGTTAATAAATGAAAATTCATGTCTTAAATTTTTAACTCTTGAAAATATGAATTATCATTATCATTAACTCAAGGGATGTATCACAGAAACTAAATACACTTATGTGATAGAAAATAATCTATTTTATTATTTATAGTCAAAATTACAATTTTGCCCTTAGAAGTGTATTACAGGTGTCAACCAATTCTGGCTTCTAGGGCACACATATCTAACACACGTCCCCCTAGGTATACGCCCAAAGTGGATAGGTTTTGACTTGGTCAAATTTTAGATTTGACCAGTCAAAGACTTTTGATCGAGATATTTGCTCTAAGAGAGAAGGAAGAATCCATTGTGCACCAAACTTTCTTTCCTTCTCCCTACCTATTTTGTATGGCATTATATGAAATATTTGGGGTGGCAAATCTGATGTGAGTTGGCATGAAAAATTTATCAAGAAATTAGAAACAAATCAAGTAATTGGTTGCTTGATTGATTGGAAAACTGAGGTAGCGCAGGGCTCTAATTAAGAGACCCTTCGCCCTAGGGTTTTATATGGTCATTGCTCCACACCCCAAAGCCTCTCTTGCTGCCATCCCCTCTTTCTCCATGCCCCTCCTCTTCTTCTTCTCTATGCCCAAAGCTTGGGCCTAGGTTCTAAGAGAAGGTCTAAAGGAATTGGCTCAAAGATTTCAAGAAAAGAGACGACATTCGTGAGACGAGCGTGCTGCCTTCATCAGTTGATTTGAAGGCTTTATAAAATCAGATTTAGATCTAATTTTTAGTGATCAAATTTAGAAGGAGAGCACTTCCAGATCCAGCCTAAGTGGACTCTGGTAGAGGTCAAGCACGTGCATGGCTTGATCCAAAACCCAAAGCTTCCATTGATCATCAACGGGATAAAGATAGTTTATCCTAAAGGTAACATCAGATGTTACTATTTTAATTTTAATTTTAATTCTTAATATTGAATCATTAAAATTAGACTGGAAAACTCTCTAATCTAATTAGACTCTATAATTTTTTTTTAAAAAAATTCTTTATAGATCTAGTCAGATCAAATCGATCCTGTGGTAGGAAAAAGTAGTTTTTTCTTCACTATCATGCTAAAGAATATAAGATGTTCATCAGTATTAAGGTATTCTTTTTTAAAAAGAAGTTTCTTAGGAAAGAAATTGATGTTTGAAAAATTGAACTTGAGGAAGTTTGACTGGTAGAAAGAACCGACACAATCTAGTAAACCTACAGAACTAGATTTTATTAGATCAAATCTGAAGCCCATTAATTTAGCACCTTTAAGAAGATCTGGTAAAGTATCATATCAACTAGATAGATAATTTAGTATCTAGGTCTAGGATGGTGATCCTGTTGAGTTTGATGAGAACAATAAGGATTTGATCACCTATAGGGATGCAATATAGAGGTTTGACTCTAAGAAGTAGCTTGGAGCCATTAAATCCAAATTGGAGTCCATGAAAATCAATAGTGTGTGGACACTAGTTGATTCACCTAAAGGGATAAAATCTATTAGATGTGAATGAATTTTCAGAAGGATTAGAGTAGTATAGAAGTGAAAGTAGAGACCTAAAAAGCTTGTTTGGCTATTATCTTGGAGTTGGAATATACGTTTTGAATATATATCTTTGTTATGAACAAATAGGAATCCTATATTTGTAAGTGAGCAAAAGGTTCTGTAGTGTTATTTCTTGTGCTGTCTATGGATGACATTCTCTTAATCGAAAATGACATTCCAGCATTATAAAAAATAAAGGTTTAGCTATCATCTTATTTCTCCATGTTAAAGATCAGATATGGTATACTCACTAAGGATAGTGAGCAGATACCAATCTGATCCAAGTGAGAACCTCTAGAAGATTGTATAGATAATCCTTAAGTATTTGAGAAATACTAAGATCTAATGAGTCAAATATGGAGATATTGACTTAAAACTTGTGGGATGTTTTAATTTTAATTTTTAGTCAGATCAAGATGACAGCAAGATAGTGTCGGATCATGAATTTTTTCTAATTAAAGGAGCAATCTACTAGAAAGATTCCAAGTAGAATATTGTAGCCTATTTTGTTTGTGATGTAGAGCACATCATGGCATCTGATGCTGCCATGTAGACTATGCAATTGTTAAGGTTCATTAGCAGGTTGGGAGTATCATCCTCTAATGATGGTCCAATCCTATCATAGCATTGGAGCCATAGCTCAAGCTAAAGAACCAAAGGATCAGTATATTCTGCATCATTATCACCTTTGATTTTAGATCAAGGTTACATCGACCTTTAGAGGATCGATGAAAAATAAGAACTTGACTAATCCATTTACTTAAGCCTCAAAATTAAGGAGTTCTACGAGCTCAAGTGGAAGATAGGATATTTTAATTTTTTTCGATTGGCTTTAGTCCAAGTGAAAGTTGTTAGGAAATGTGTCCTAAAGTCAATCATCTAAGTTGTAGAGGATTTAAATTAGTATATGAATTATCTAATAATAATAGTTATTTAGCTTCTTCATTATAAAAGTTTCATCTTTCTTAAATGAACTCCTACCTTATGATGAAGCTCTTAAAACTACAATTAATCAATAAAGAAGGATTTATCGGATGGCTATTAAATTATTCATGATTAAATGATAAGTTATTAATAAGGATAATAACTTATCAGGTATAGATTGTTGTATATCTATGCATTGGTTGTCCTCATAATCAAGTGGTGTGGAAACACTGGCATGACATACAAGTGGATGTAGGAGTATATCTATACTGAACGTGACTAATGTAGCGCTCTACTATCTAGAGTAGCTAGCTAAGGCCAATGGATATAAGTATTCCTCTGACCTAAGATCACCATGGTGACTTGCAATCAACTCACTATACTTTGGTGCCAACCTACCTATATTTTTAATATAGCAATGAAAGATTTTTAGGTACAGTCAAGTATTTATAGAGTCGATATGTGAGTTAAGATGGGATTGACCACTACTGATTAAGTTTAGAAAGAAATTATCTCATTGTGTTTTAATTTAGCAAAATCTAGGCCTGGATAATCCTCATGAGTAGTCATGGATTTGCAATATTTTAAAATATAATATGGATGACTTGTATGAGTGTTGATAGCTAACTTGATGTCATCTTGAGTATTAATGATCAAAGGGATGAATTATATGATAACCATAGGCTAGGGTTCTAAGAACGTTGCTTTGTATATATTCGATCTATTCGAACATCGAGTACCATTGCTAGATGGTCATTTTGATTAGTACAAAAATTGATTTCTTTGCTACTGGCTTAGGTTCGAACCTATAGGGTCATACATATAAGAGATTATTATCTAATCAGATAGTTGATCGATGATTGAGAATCATTCAGTGATCGAATCATCAATGCAATTGATGATCGATCAAGTACAAGTATTACAGGAGGATAGATTAGTAATTAGATTGCTAATTAGCTCAATCTAATTGAACAATTAGACTGTGATCAAGTCTAATTAAATTAAATTTAATTAAAATTAATTTGGACTTAATTGGATTAAGTCTAAGTGGTTCATTGGATAAGCCAGTTGCAAGGAAGAACAAGTCACTAATCAATTAGGACTTGAGTTACCTAATTTTTAATTTGATTAATAATTAAACTAGATTTATATATAATTTAATTAGATTTAATTAGGCTCTTAATTAAACTAGAATTATCTATTAATTAGGTTAACTCAAATTAAATTAGAATAGGGTTTAGAAATACTTTGACCTAGTCAAACTGCAAGACTCCCAGTTAGACTGGGTTTCCACTTCTCCCTTCGCAACCACTAAGAAGCCATGCCATATTTTTTGCCCCCCCTAGAATTTATGTGAGCTTTCTTGTGTTTAAGAGAGGTATCAATGCCCACATACCTGGTAGTTTTGAAATAATATTTGACCTATTCAAATATGGAAACTAGTTTTGCTTGAGATCTCTATTTCATAGAGTCTTATATTTTCAAAACACCTTATCTCCTCTTTTGGAATTTTTTTCAAGCCTCCTTATATTTGCGTGCACTTAATTTTTGATTTTTGAGCATTGGTTATCTGATCTCCATGCCAAAAAATTATTGGAGGTGGAGTCCAAGAGTTGGACGCCACTAGGACTCCTTGAAAGACTAGGTTTTGACCTAGTCTTCCCATAAAAAATGGGGGTGCCACTTTTATAGGAGGAGTGAATGTGAGAAACCTGATTTTCTTCATGTAAATCAGAAACAAAAATGGAGAGGGGCGTGGGAGGTTAAATGCTCAAAGTTGTTGGGCGTGGAAGGATTATTAGGGCATCAATTGTTGATGTCTTGAAGAGAGAAAGGTAAGAGAAAATTGTTGTCTCTTAGAGATTTATTTCTAACCCTCTTCTGTTTATTTTTGTGAGATTTCTCTATGAGAAATATCTAAGAGAGAGAGGAAGAGATCATGAAGGGTGGATGTTCCAAATTATTGGGGTGTTAGGATCTCTTTTAGGCATGATTTGATCATGTCCTGATGAGAAGAAAGAGAGGAGAAGATGGTCTTCTCTTAGGGCTCTTTTAAGAACCTTTTCTTCTCAATTTTTATGTAATTTTTTCATAAAAAAATTAGAGAGGAAGAGATCTAGAGCATGAGAAAATTCTTGAAGAGAAGGTCTCCTCTTATCTTGGCATGGAGATGTATTTAGGACATCAATGGTTGATGCCCTGAAAGAGAAGATCTATCTTCTCTTAGGATAATTTTCTTAACCTTTTATTTTCTATTTTTTGGGAGAACCAAATATTAGTTCTTTCCCTCGATCCTCCTTGTATTCTTCATCTCTTGGAGTATCCAAGAGATTTGAAGAATATTTTTTACATTGACCATCAAGAGGGATCTACGAGATGCTAGCACTTCGAATGGATTTTCATTCAACGAACCTCAGATCCATGTTGCAGCATTATGTGGATTACCTATAGAGGCCGAACGTACTGTGCGGCTCCAAGCAACAAAAGACAACATTAAAATTCAACTATGGTATTCTTGACCTATGCTAAGGTAAAAGATTTGATCTTTTATCTGACCTAGATATGATCTAGGGTTTCTAGAATAGTTCTATATCTAGGTATTAATTTGATCAATACCAACCATCCTTGTTTAATTTTCAAATTTATGTTTGCATTGTGACATATTGTAGATCCTAGATGTAGGGTTGAGTGATTAGATCATATGCATTAGTAGATTAAATAGTTTAATCTACATCTTCTGCTACATCAGATTTCAAAAAAGTTTTGAAATACAAGCATGAAACCCTGCATGTTTTTCCAACACACTCGATAAACATTATCATCTTGGTTAACAATATATCATTTAGTCGCAAATTGATAAATTCTCTCTTTATCAAATCTAAATAGTCCTAAGGACTTCATCATAATATAGAAGTTTATTAGAAGATATAGATTTATGATGAAAATGCAAGAATAAAATTTTTAATTCATTAATAAATCATTTATATTTATAAGGTTAGTAAAACCTGATGGAAATCGAGTAGGATAAAAGCATGTATTTTAAAATATTTTTGAATTATATAGCAGTAGAAGAATTAGATTAATCAAAAACTAATCTACTACATGCATTGATCTAATCAAATAAACCCTACTCAAGATCTAGACATGCTAATATGTAATTTGAAATTTAAATGTGATTGATCAGCAAATCAAATCTGCTGACTGATACTAGTTCAGAACTCGATACCCATGCATGAATAGCTGAACTTCATAATCTGAATCCACCAAAATAAGCTGTGGTGTCATGCTACAGCCACACACTCGTCTGACCTCTATGGTTGGTCCATACGGAGCCCCAGGTCCCGACCAGCTCCACTGGAGTGCTAGCTCCTCATCGAGGCCTTCGACGGTAGATCACGATCGATCCAATTGATCACCTTCTTTCTGATCTCCTAAATACTTTAGAAAATCAAAACACTAAGTATGGAGGATGATGAGTCAGTGTCTGATGTTTGGTGATGATCGGGTACTCATAGCACTCAATCTCTCCACCCGAACCTAGAGACCTAGTTCTAGGGTTTTGCACTCATCAAAAACCTTGATTACCGAAAATCCTCTCATGCCCTCTTTCTTTGGAATTCTCTCATGAAACAATTTTTCATGGATCAAGGGACTCTCCCTCTATCATACACCTCTCTAAAAACATCTATTAGATGGTGACCAAAGATTAGAAAAAAAAAATGGCATGCAAAGATTTTAAGCGCAAGAATCCTGGTTTGACTTTTCCACCCTAGATGGATGCGGCCCACTCTAGTTTTCTCTCTAAGAAACCCTCTGATGCCCCTCAGCCTTCTTTCATGTCAACCCATGCACGCCCACATGAAAAACAATTTTAAATGTGCGCTAATAGTGTAATTTGCATGTAGGTTTGGATAAGGGAGAAAGAGGTTAGATGGTTTCAACTAAACACTTGAATTCAAAATTCAAGTGTAGAGATTATCTCTTTCCAAGACCAAACTAGAGTATTTGACATGCAAAAGGACTCTCTTTCTACGTGCCCATACTCAGAAATCACAAAAGTATGCATTAGAAATGAGTTTGATGCATGGAAAGGATAAGAACAGGAAGTTTCAACCAACTAACCAAAACTTAAATTCAAAATTCAAGTTTATTTGAACTGGTCCAATGCTTGGACTAGATCAAAAGTAGATAAGAGGAGGGGAGCAAAACTTTTGTGAGAGAAAAGCTTACGTAAAAAAATTTGGGGCATGAGATAAGAGTGGAAAAGTCAAAGCAAGGTGGCACAGGGAGAAAGTTTAAATTCTAACTTACTTTGAATTTATCTTAATTGGTTTCAACCAAACCAATAATTCTAGACCTAATTAAATTAGATCAAACCCAACCAAATTAGGCTTAATCCAATCTATTAAAATTTTAATTAAATTAAAAATTAATTAGGTCTAGGTCTTGATCAAATTAGGATCAAATCTCTCATAGTGATTAGATCATCTCATGACCTTATCGGGTCAAACCCAATCGAAACTAATTCAATCAAATTTGATCAAATCATCATTGCTTGATCAAATCAAGCTAATCATCAATCAAATTTCTAATTAATCCTTCAAAAATATCAGAGTCCTAATTGGATGGATGTTAGGATAATAGAGTCCCATCAACATAAAACTTCTGGAGAGTCCCAAACTAGTGAAACTCTTGAACCCAATATCCCAAATGAATGGAGCTCATGATCACAGAGTCCCAGACCAGTAGGACTCTTGATTAGAGAGTTTCAGACAAGTAGGACTTCGAGTTCTAGTCTAGTGGGACCCATAAAGTTAGAGTCCTAGTCTAGTGATACTCCTAGTCATAGAGTTCCAGTCTAGTTGGACTCTTGATCAGAGAATCCCAGACAAGTAGGACTCTGAGTCTCAGTCTAGTGGGATCCATAAAGATAGAGTCTCAGTCTAGTGGAACTCCTGATCATAGAGTTCCAGTCTAGTAAAACTCTTGACCATAGAGTTCTAGGTCATCAGGACTCATGATCAACCATCAGATCAGGTAGAAACTTCTTATGTGTGTGACCCCATAGGTTCAATTTCTAAGCTGATAGCACAAGAACTGATTTTCTGTACCAATCGATGTGACCATCTAGTAATGGTACCTGACGTCTGGATAGGTCAAAAAATTGCAACGCAATAATAACGAAGTTGTGGCATATGGTTATCATATAATTCATCCCCTTGATCTTGATGCTCAAAGGATAATGTAGGGTTTACTATCAACCCTAAAATTCATCCATAGTGTATTTCAAAATTTAGCATCCATCATATGGACTATCCCGATTGAGGATTTGCTAAATTGAAATACAGCGATGCATTTGCTCCAACACTTAGAGGGGTCAATCCCATCTTAACTCACACACTGACAAACCAAGTACTTGACTGCACCCAATAGCCTTCCATCACTGAATTAAAAATTTAGGTAGTCCGGTACCTAAGTGCAGTGAGTTGCTTGTAGGTCACCATGGTGATCTCAGGTCTAAGGGACACTTATATCCATATCCTTCGTGAGCAACTCTTGATAGTAGAGAGCTCTACAGTTGGATCACATTCAGTAAAATGTATCCCTACACTTCACTTGCATGCCATAACAGTATCTCTATACTTCTTGGTTAAGAGGATAACCAACACTTATGGCACACAATGACCTACACTCGATACGTTGTCATCCTAGGTAACAATGAATCATTTGGTCACAAACATGTTTGAGGACTAAACGATAAATCCTCTTTTATCGAGTCTAAATAGTCCTAAGGATTTCATCACAGAAGAGTTTATTTTAGGAAGATGCACAAAATGATGAAAATGGCAATAGAATAATTTTATTCATTAATAATTTAAGTACAATTACATTTAGCTCAACCATCTACAATCTAGATGATTTGCTTTAGCATACAATTTCCAACAACTCCCACTTGGACTAAAGTCACTCAGAACAGTATCGAATATCCATCTTTCATTTATGATTATCAAACTTTTTGATTCCTAGAGCTTTAGTAAAGGGGTCAGCAATGTTTTCCTTTTCGTCAATCTTCGGAAGCTCGACGTCACCTCACTCCATGATTTCTCATACAAGGTGGTAGCGATGTAGAATATGTTTGGTGCATTAATATGCCTTCAGCTCCTTCACTTGAGCTATGGCTCCAGTGTTGTTATAGTATAGCAGAATCAGACCATCCAAGGAGGATGCCACTTTTAGCTCATCGATGAAATTTTGCAGCCACACAGCTTACTTCGTAGCATCAGATACTACGACATACTCCGCCTCACACACAGAATCGACTATAGTGTGCTGCTTGGAACTCTTCCAGTAGACCGCTCTACCATTTATGAAAAATACAAAACCTGACACACTTTTGCTATCATCATAATCTGACTAGAAACTAGAATCAGTATATCCCATAAGTTTCAAGTCAGTATCTCCATAGATGAGCCACTAGTCCTTGGTATTTCTCAAATACTTTAGGATTGTCTTCACAACCATCCAGTGATTCTCACCTAGGTCAGACTGGTATTTGCTCACTACTCCTAGTGAGTATGCCACATCTAGTCTCGTACACATCATGGCATACATAATAGAACCCATTGTTGAAGCATATGATATTCTACTCATACGGTCTCTCTCTTAAGGAGTTATTGGAAAATTTCTCTTCGAGAGCGAAATTCCATGGCCTATCGGAAGATATCCCTTCTTGGAATTCCCCATGCTGAACCTCTTCAACACGGTATCAATGTACGTGGACTGGGATAATCCTAGCAACCTTTTAGATCTATCCCTATAGATCTTCATCCCTAGGATGTAGGAAGCTTCTTCCAAGTCCTTCATGAAGAATTGAGATGACAACCAAACCTTTATTCCTTGTAATGCAGAGATGTCATTTTCGATTAAGAGAATGTCAACAACATACAGTACAAAGAATATAACAACATAACTATTGGCTCATTTATACATGCAGGGTTCTTCTCCATTCTTAATGAAGCCATACGTTCTAATTACTTTATCAAAATGCATGTTCCAACTCCGCGATGCCTGCTTCAATCCATAGATGGATCTTTGAAGCCTGCATATCTTAAACTTGTTTGTGGATGCGAAACCCTCAAGCTGTATCATATACACCTCTTCATCCAGTTCTCCATTTAGGAAAGCTGTTTTCACATCCATTTGTCAGATCTCATAGTCTAGGTATGCTGCTATCGCAAGCATAATCCAAATAGATTTGAGCATTACCACTAGGGAAAACATCTCGTCATAGTCAATACCATAATGCTGACAATATTCCTTGACAATCAGACGAGCTTTATAGGTCTCCACCTTCCCATCTGCACCCCATTTTCTTTTGAAAATCCACTTATATCCAATGGATTTTATCCCTTCAGGTGGATCAACAAGTGTCCATACACTGTTGACCTTCATGGACTTCATTTTAGACATCATGGCTTCTAGCCACTTATTGGAGTCGGACCTCTACATGGCATCCATGTAGGTGATCAGATTCTCATTGTTCTCATCGAGTTTAATAGGATCACCATCTCAGACCAAGAAACCATAGTATCTATCCGATTGATATGGTACTCTATCGGATCTTCTTGCTGCCATTTCAATAGGCATTGGATTTGATCTTATCAAATCTAGTTTTGCAGGTTCACTAGAATATGTCGATTCTTCCACCTATCGAATTTTATTAAGTTCAACATTAGAGGCAATTGTTCCTTCACTAAGGAACTTCTTTTTCAAAAAGACTATTCTATTGCTGATGAACATCTTTTATTCTTTAGCAAGATAGAAGTAATAACTGCTAGTTTCCTTCGAATGTCCTATGAAACATCTTTTGTTGTTTATTGGACCTAGGTCCAAGCTTTTTCTATTGCTTTAACATAAGCTGAACATTCCCATACCCTAAAGTGAGAGAGTGTCGGCTTACACCCAGTCCATATCTTATATGGAGTCATTGCAATAGACTTGCTCAAAACATTATTCAAAATAAAATAGATAGTTTCTAGTGCATAACCCCAAAATGAAATTGACAGACTTGTAAACCCCATCATGGACCAAATCATGTCCAATAGGGATCGATTCCTCCTTTGAGATACACCGTTATACTGTGGTGTTCTAGGAGGGGTCCATTATGAGAGAATCACATTCTCTCCTAGATATGTTAGAAACTCGTTGGAAAGATATTCACCTCCTCTATTAGATCGAAGAGGTTTAATACTCATCCTAAGTTATTTTTCTACCTCATTTTGATATTGTTTGAACATTTCAAACAAATCAAATTTATTCTTCATAAGATAGACGTACCCATATCTAGATAGGTCATCAGTAAATATAATAAAATAATAAAACCCATCTCTAGCACATGTGTTCATAGGTCCACATACATCAGTATGTACTAAGTCTAGAAGCTCAGTGGCCTGCTCACCCTTTCTAGTAAGAGGTGATTTGGTCATCTTATCAAAAAACCAAGACTCACAGGTATTTAATGATTCACAATTATCAATGTCAAGGATATGCTCTTTAACTAACTTGTTAATCATATTCTTGTTTATATGACCGAGCCTACAGTGCCAAAGATAAGCATGATTGACATTATCTAATTTTGATCATTTATTCGACATGTACATTACACTAATAAGCTGTGATAAGATATAAATGCCATTTCTTAATTGTTCTTGCATTATTGTGACATCATTCATAATGATATCACAATAATATTCCTTTATTGATAAACTATAACCATCTTAGGCCAAAAGTCCAATGGATATTATGTTCATCATAAAAGATGGACAATAGTGACAATCACTTAAAATGACACTATTATTTTTGAAAAATAGTTCAAGAGTTCCCAATGCTAGGATTGGAACTTGACTTTCATCCCCAACATTAAGAAATCTATCACCATTCTCAAATTAAATACCAATTTGAAGTCCATGCAATGAATTACATATATGAATCGGACTTCCACTATCTAATACCTAGGTAGATGTATCACATATGGAGAAATTGCAAGGTATTATCATATAACAACCTTAACCAGCAACCACTTATTGATTTCTATTATTCAGCCTATTTGAATCAAGAGGACAATTCCTCTTTGGATCTGTCTTATTAGGGTCAATACTGGACTCCTTATTCTTAGGTCTTAAACACTTATCACTGTCCAACAGTGAATGGAGCGAACTAACTCTAGCCATTCTAATTATCTAAAAGAAAAACATGAAATCTTATTAGTACTCGAATTAATTAATCCTAAAGACTTGGACTTTAGTCTAAAGATTCTCCCACTATTTTTAACAAATTGGTAGCCTCTATCTCCAATTCGAGGAATTACACTAACTCCTTAGCGGGTATTGGAATCCACATAGACTACATACGAGCATGAGGAAAGCTCTGGCTAACCTGTGTGCATCTATAGGTAGGTTTGCAACCAATTATTTCTTCAAATAATTTTTAGTATTTAGATTTTGCTTCAGATGTCAAATCAGTAGGCTATGGCCTCTATTAAAAAGGTCTGGTTAGGTCCAACCATTAACATGATTGTCTTCGATGCATCAAACCAATGATTATCAGGCCCGACGAAAGCTCTGGTTAATTTGATCACCATTAAGAGAGTGCGACCTAATCATTATATAATGGATAGCAATTTCAATATCCAGATGAACACCAGGTGTAAGGCACCTCCAATGTCCTCCCAGAAGATTGGACTCATTACTATTCACCTTATTGAAAGGTTATGACTCAATTATCCCAATAACTTAGTCATTTTAAGGATCTAATAATTTAGAGGATTTAGGTTATATGTAATTTTAGATAGAAAGAACATGGATCAATTTCTCCTACTAACTTCACCATGTCAAACCCTCCCGCTGACTCGAACAAGTCAATAGGTCAGGGCAAGGATCAATTTAAGTCAATAGGCACCTAATATAGTCTTACTAATTGAAATTAGTCAAACTGATTCCTAATGACATAGGTTAGTCCGAATCACTAAGTGATCTAATCAAATCCTAATCGACCATGTCGGTCAGGTAAGTGAGATCAGTGGAAGGGATATGCCAATAACTCATCAAAGATCGAATCAGTGCAAGTAGCTCTCAATTAAAAATCACTGATCTAGACTGCCAAACTTACCTTAGACACCAACCGATTAATTAGGTTTAATCTGATCAACCTAGCAATTTTTGGCTTAACCACATAGCCATGAATCAAGTCCATCTTAGTCTAGTTAAAGACATAGACTTGTCTAACTACAACTATTGAAGTTGATTCTAGAGTGTCCTTGACCTAATCTAATTCAATGCTTGATTAGATTTTGTTGGGGATAATCTGTGCCTACCAAAGTTTGGCTAAGACTCCGACTCTTGATCAGGTCCATTTGATTGCAACTATAACAACTGAACCTCAACCCATGGGAGTATTCAGACTCTGAATCATTCTGAGATGGACGACCTTCAACACTGCAGCTAGATAATTTGATTGGCTGAAAAGACCGATTTTGGATTCAATGGGGCATTGCAAATTCTTTCTCCAGATGAACTCGAATAGTTAATGCTTTTGTCCCATAGAACCAGCTAAATCCCTGGCTCCTGCACATCCCATTCAACCGATCTCCTTTTGTGAAACTTCTCCAATAGTCGAACTTCTTTCGAACTGTCCCCAGACAAACTTCAGCGCTTTATCATTATTCATTGGTGAGCAACCCTGGGAATGGCCGAACCTTAAAGGAGCAATAGAGGTGCCAATATTTTAGTCATGCTTGCTTGTTGTGACCATCGATCAATACTTGATCCAGGCGGATCCCTCACAGCCAAACTCTTTTGGTTGGACGTCTTCCAGGCCTCTTCGTCGATTGAACCCCTACCAAACTTCTCTTCCAGTCAAATTCCTTCCGGCCACCTAAAAGGACCACAGTGTATACCTTCAACATAGCGAATAAAAGCCGACACATGGTCAATCTTGAGAACCTTCGAACTCCTCCAGAACAATAATGTCCAAGAGCCCTTCATCGCCTGCAACCATCCCACTCGAACTTTAGCTATTAGATCTCCAACAGACTAGCACGTCATGACAATGGACACCACACTCCGTAACAAACCCAATATGACCCCGAACAGCCCACTACCAAGTGGTTGTGGCTATCACTATCAGTTTGTTTCAGGCTCCATCTATAAAAGAAACCCTCTAGATATATTTTCTTTAAGCTCTCTTCTTCTTCCCAAGACTCTGCAACTTTTTTGACTGAGCACTCTATTTCTATTGGTCAAAAGAGTTGACTTGATCGTCGGAGGGTCTTACCAGAGCCACCATCTCCAACTCTAGATGAGACTTATTTTGCAGATCACCGATGGCAATCTCATCTTCTCCAACTGCAGCACTTCTCCAATGATAATCAGATTTTGCACCAACAGGATTGGTGCTAAAGGAAGGGCTCACATCTCTACTTTTTGAGATACCCTTGTTCTTAAAGGAGTGCTCAACAAGGATCTCTACTTCTTCTCCTTTAGAGTCCTCCTTCTTAAAAAAGATGCCTCCCAGGAAAGCTTTAATCCGATGGTCAACAGCCTCCCGAAAAAGCTCCCATCCAGATCTGTCCTCCCCTATTTCATCCTCGACAACTCAGGCTCCACCTACATCAATGGTGGATGCGGAGCAGTTCAACCTGCTAGTCCAGCAGGTTCGTAGCCTCACGAAAGCAGTGCAGGCCATGCAACAGCAGTAGCCTCCAATGCTAGTTTGGCTAGAGTAGGCTACTCTGGAGCCCCATGATCTAGTCTGGGGATGGCCGACTTTGGCTAGCCAGTCGGTGACCTCCGAAAAGAGGAAGCAGAGGGCCAAGAGCCCCTGCTTTGATCATGACTCTACCTTTGGAGGGATTTTGCCCCTGTTCAGTCAGAAGATCTTAAAGATCCACAATTAAGAGGATCTCCTGGATCAAAAATTATAAGAGATGAACCAGCGGATCGAGGAACTCCACCGTGCTCCCCCCTCTCATGGTAATGATATTTGTACCGACCCTCCTTTCTCTTACCGCATCATGCAGGAACCTATTCCACCAAACTTTAAGCTCCCTCAATTTGAGAGCTATGATGGGACTACCAATCCAATTAACCATCTAGAAGCCTTCCGAATGATGATGCTGCTCTACGGTGCATCAGACGCCACCATGTGTCGGGCTTTCCCATCTACCTTGAAAGGAGCAACCAAAAATTGGTATTCGACCCTTAAGTCAAATACCATCTTTTTCTTTGATCAAATAAGCCACCAGTTCGTGGCTCATTTCATGAGAAATCGATGCCCCCATCGAGGTTCTGACTCCCTCATGAACATCAAGCAGCAAGAGAGAGAATCCATTCAAGCTTATGTCAACTGCTTCAATGCAGTTGTCCTAGAAGTCTAGAAGTACCCCAAGAATCCAGTCTGTCGCTATGGTCGTACTAAAAGGCAGCCTTCAAAAGAACAATCTACTATTCTTCCTGGAGAAGAAGTACCCCAAGAATTTTACTGATATGCTGGCTCGGGTTGAAGGATATGCCCGAGTGGAAGAGGCCTTCAAGGCCAAGGATAATGAAGTCGTTGGAGAGTAGTGAATGGGCAAGCTGGGTAGGCCTGTTGAGGAAGGAAAGCCGAGTTAAGCTTGGCCATGCTCTCGAACTTTCCTTGAGCGCAAGTGAGCCCGAACCCCTCCCCGAGCTCGAAAGTTGGGAAGCCCTGATAGAAGGGCGTGGTGGGGCTCCTCCCTCTAAAGGTTCCATAACTATGCTCCTCTCAATGCTCCAAAAACTCAAGTACTGATGGAGATCAAGAAGCAGCTACCAAGACTGGAAAGGATGCACTCCCATCCTGGCAGACGCAATCCAAACAAGTTCTACCTCTACCATCATGATCATGGTCATGATACTGAAGAATTTATCCAGCTCCAAGATGAGATCGAGGAGCTCATCAGGCGAGGCAGGCTTGATCGATTCCTGCAATGTCGGTCCGAAGGAAGGAAGGATCGGCCAAGGGCACTGCCACAACCTAAACCGTCTAGGGGGTAGGAGCAATAATGAGATCAGCTACCTCTCGGTGTCATCAACACCATCTTTGGGGTATTTCGATGAGGGGAGGCTAGCAGATCAGAAGAGCTCGAAAAGAAGTGGAGAACTAAGGAGCCCATTACTTTCACCAATGAGGATGCCCAAGGAGTTCGATTTCCGCATAATGAAGTGGTTGAAATCTCTTTAAACATTGTTGACTATGATGTGCACTACATTCTGGTAGATAACGGAAGCTCTATTGATGTTTTATTTTACGATGCTTTCTCAAAAATATCTTTACCTAATAATCGCTTAGGACCTATGAACTTCCTGTTGGTAGGCTTTACTGGTGATGCCATGCTAGTTGAGGGCATAATAACTCTGACTGTGGCTACAGGGCAACGCCTGAAGCTGGTCAGAGCATAAGTCAATTTTTTAGTTGTAAAAGCTCCATCAGCCTATAATGCTATTCTTGGCTGACCTGGTTTGAACGCATTCCAAGTTGTGGTATTAACTTATTATTTAAAGGTGAAGTTTCTGACGAGCTACGAAATTGGAGAGATCAGAGAAGACCAAGCTTTGGTAAGACACTATTACTCTATGGCCCTTCAGAGAAACCCCCAGCCCGACCTTTGCCCTATTGATGGACTGGATGTTCGCGATGACCTTATCGAGGAGTAGGATGAGCCTATGGAAGATCTCATTTTCATCCCATTAAACATCGAAAATGTGGAGCACACTATTTAGATCAGCCCCAACTTGGAGGATGAGGTTCGAGAGATACTTATTGCCTTCCTTTGAAAGAACGCGGACGTCTTCGCCTGGACCCTAATGGATATGCTGAGGATTAATGCCGAGGTCATGGAACATCGGCTGGCTACTGATCTCAAGTGTCAGCCAGTGAAAGAGAAGATGCGTAGCCATGCTTCAGAGAGAAAGCGATTGCAGAGGAAGTTGACAAGCTTCTTAAGATTGGATTCATCCAGAAAGTTAAGTACCCGAGCTGGGTCTCAAACGTGGTGCTCATCAAAAAGACAAACAGCAAGTGGAGGATGTGTATAGACTTAAAAAAGCTGAACAAAGCCTATCCAAAAGACAGCTATCTCCTATCCAGGATTGATCAACTGATGGATGCAACCTCAGGCCACGAGCTCCTCACCATCATGGATGCTTTTTTTGGCTACAACCAATTCTAAATGGCACCAGAGGATGAGAAGAAAATCATTTTTGTTACTGACCATGGTCTTTACTGTTACAGGGTTATGCCTTTTGGACTCAAGAATGCAGGAACAACGTACCAGCACCTTGTCAACAAAATCTTCAAGGAGCAGATCGGCCAAAATATGAAGGTGTATGTGGATGATATGCTCATCAAGAGCCAAGCTTCAATAAATCACATCGCCGACCTCGAAGAGACCTTCAATGCACTTAAGAAGTATAAGATGAAGCTGAACCCAACCAAGTATGCCTTCGGTGTTATCTCAGAAAATTTTTTGGGATTTATGATATCGAGGCATGGGATTGAGGCAAATTTGGAGAAAATCTAGGCTATTCAGGAGATGACTACAAAAATGATTAAAGAAGTTCAACACCTAACTGAAAAATTAGCATCCCTAAATCACTTCATCTCGAGATCGATCGAATGATGCATGCCCTTCTTTCAAGTTCTCAAGTAGCCAAAAAGCTTTTGCTGGACGGTGGAATGCCAATAGTTATTTGAGGAGCTTAAAACCTACTTCGACTCACCCCCACTGCTGAAAAAGTCTGAGCCTAGAGAAGAATTATTCTTGTACCTAGTAGTCTCTCCAGCAGTCCTAGCAGCAATCCTAATCAAGGAGGAAATGAAGGTGCAGCGATCAGTCTACTACTAAGCCGAGTCCTGTGGTTTACAGAGATCAGGTACTCTAAGTTAGAAAAATTGACTTGCTCTCTTCTAATTGCTGCCAAGAGACTCCGATCTTACTTTCAAGGGCACACCATAACTATCCTCATGGATCAACCAATTAAAGCAGTCTTTCATCGAACAGATGCCTCCAAAAGAATCGCAAAAAAGGCAATCGAGCTTGCAGAATTTGACATCAACTACCAATATTGATCGTCGATCAAAGCCTAGATATTAGCAAATTTTGTAGTAGAATGCACCATTCCAGATGAAGTCAAGCTTGAATAGAACGAAATCGATATCCCATGGTTGCAACCGAGCCCCCCTGAAGAGAGTGCCAACCTTCTCGAAGATTTTTGGGCCCTATACGTGGATGGTTGATCCAACGCTACTAGAGCAGGCACAAGGTTGGTCTTGGTTAACCCCAAGGGAGTCATCATCGAATATGTGCTACGCTTCGATTTTTCTGCAACTAATAACAAGGTCGAATATGAAGCTCTGATTGTTGGATTAAAAATAGCAAAAGAGTTAGAGGCAGACCAGCTCCAAGTTTTTAGTGATTTTCAACTAGTGGTCGGATAGGTTAGTGGCAGCTATAAAGCTCGAGAGAAAAGCATGATGAAATATCTTGAGAAAGTAAAAAACTTGACTTTGACCTTCAACAGTTTTAGCATTCAAGGGATTCTGAGGGCAGAAAATATGAGAGCCAACCTTCTCTCTAAATTAGACACTTTAGCCCCAGTCAAACTATCCAAAGAAGTATTTTTTGAAATTCTAAAGTGCTTAAGCTCAGAGGAGTTACAGCCTGTTATGCAGGTTGAGCATGAGCCGAGTTGGATTGATCCACTAGTTGCCTACCTCAAGGATGGAGCTCTTCCTCATGATCCAAAAGAAGCTCAGAAACTCAGGAATCAAGCTTTCAGATACGTTATGTACGAAGGTAAGCTGTATAAAAGATCATATTCTCTACCACTCTTGAAATATCTCCGACCTTCAGAGATCGACTTCGCATTATGAGAAGTGCATGAGAAAATTTGCGGAAGTCATGTAGGAGCTAGATCCCTATCACAAAGAATACTTTGGTAGGGGTACTATTGGTCGATCTTGTACCATGACTCTATAGAGTATGTCAAGAAATATGACTGATGTCAAAGAAATGCAAACATATAAAGACAGCCGACCTTCGAGCTTACTCCACTAAGCGCACTGTGGCCATTCACACAGTGGGGAATGGATATTCGTGGTCCCTTTCCAGTGGCATCCGAACAGTGAAAGTTTCTCTTGGTTGCGATCGACTATTTTACCAAATGGGTCGAGGATGAACCATTAGCAAAAATTATTGAGGCCCAGGTATAGAACTTCATTTGGAAGTCAATCATCTATTGGTTTGATCTAATCCAAACTCTCATAATGGATAATGGACAATAGTTTGCTGAGACGAGGTTTCCTGAGTTCTACGAAGATCTAAACATCTTCCATCACTTCATGTCAGTAGCCCATCCACAGGCAAATGATGAAGCAGAGGTGACTAACAGAATTTTACTGTAGGGCATCAAGACATGGCTTTAAAGAGCAAGGAGGACTTGAGCGGATGAATTCTACCATGTCCTTTAGGCATACCGAACTACTCAAAGACTACCAACTAGGGAAATACTGTTCATCTTGGCCTTTGGAATAGAGGCAATCATTCCAATCGAGCTTAAACTTTTATTAGCATGAGTCATAGCCTTCAATGAGTAGCATAACTCATAAGACCTCAGAGTCAACCTTGATCTACTAAAGAAAAAAGAAGAAAAAGCCCAAGTTCGGATGGTAGTCTACAGACAAAGAGTAGCTAGATACTATAACTCTAAAATAAAAAGCAAATCATTCAGGATGGGGGATTTGGTGCTCTAGTGAGCATCCATTTTGCAACCTCCTAATTAAGGAAAGCTCACCTTGAATTGGAATGGTCCGTATAATGTAGAGGAGGTCATCCAGTCCGAAATCTATCGCTTGAAGGAGCTTGGAGGAGCAACACTCCCATGGCCTTGGAATTCAGAAAATCTAAGAATGTACTACCAATAACATTCCTTCAATAAAACTTTTATATTTTAACATCATTACTTCTTGGCACAAAAATTGCATAATGACAAATAACTCTTCGGAGCAACCTAAAGTGGTCCATTAGGAATAGGAGGAGAACCTCGTCCTAACATGAGCAAAGTCGAAGGCCTCATTAAATTAAGACAAGATGAGGAAAGAGTTCCTACCAACGGTCCTAATGCGCCCCTATAGCCCATTAGAAATAGGAGGAGAATCTCATTCTAACGTGAGCAAAGATGAAGGCCTCGTTAAATCAAGATGAGATGAGGAGAGAAGTCCTACCAATGGCCCTAATGTATCCCTACAGCCTATTAGAAATAGGAGGAGAACCTTGTCCTAACGTAAGCAAAGTCGAAGGCATCATTAAATTAAGATGAGATGAGGGGAGAGGCCCTACCAACAGCCCTAATATGTCCCTACAACCCATTAGGAATAGGAGAAGAACCTCATCCTAATGTGAGCAAAGTCGAAGGTCTTGCTGAACTAAGATGAGATGATGGGAGAGGCCCTGCCAATGGCCCTAATATGTCCCTACAGCCCATTAGGTATATGAGAAAAATCTCGTCCTAACGTGAGGAAAGACAAAGGCCTCATTAAATCAAGACAAGATGAGGAGAGAGATTCCACCGACAGACCTGATGAACTTCTATGATCATGCAAAGGGTGGAAGGTCGAGGCCTCGCTAATCTAAAATAAGAAAAAGGCCAAGGCCCTACTAATGACTATCGTGCACATCCCCCTACGACCATGCCAAAGGTAAAACCCCATCCTGATCCATAGAACGGATCTCTAGCCCGACATCCATGACAAGCATCTTATTAGAAATAAAGTACAGAAAAATGAGGCACCCAGAATCGCATCTAGAAGAGATGACAGGAAAAAAAAAAGAGGTACCATTTCGTTATGGAGTTATGTTCATTAGAAATAAAAGTCAATAAGATCGATTACGCAAAAAGTGGGCACACTACAAGAAAAATGAAGGTTGGCAAGGACCAACTATGTGAAGGAATAAATGCATTACAAACAGAACGAAGATTGATGAAACCTATTACATAACGAAAAAAGAAAAGAGGTGAAGTCCTAAGATGGCCCAGGCTCTTTAGACTTTGGGCTATCAGCTCCAGCCATCACCAAGGCTTCCTTCAGTTTGAAGATCTTCTCCTTGAGCTTCTTCTTCTTATATAGGCCTTTGATGTACATTCTATTGGTATACTCAAATTTGGCCTCGAGTTCTCACCACTGCTTCCTGAAGACTTTGGATTCAGCTTCAGCATCCTTGATGGCTTAACGCTCGCAGGTCAACTGGAGTTTCAACTATTGAACTTCAACTTTCTCCATCTCGACAGCCTTCAAGAGCTCACCGACAGTCCTCCTCAGATAGGCGAGCTCCTTAGATTCGCCGCTTGATCTAGCCTGCTGAATGCTATAAAACATCCTCTGAAAATAGGTTGCCTCGTCCTTCACAACCTTTAGCTCATCTTCAAGCCTGGACATCTTCCCTACCCTGGCTGTCTGGTAACTATTGTGCTGGTACTCAGCATCCTGCAGCTGCTTCTAAAGCTGAGGAAACTTTTTCGAACAATCCCAATCATACTGGGCTTTGTCGGTGGACCACGACGAACTCCCTTCCAATAGATGGATCTTTTCTTTTGCCTCTTTAAGAGCAACTTCAAGACAGCCGATCTTCGCTGTCAGCACCCAAGACTTGTCGCTCGCATTCTTTCGGAGTTCAGCAAGCTCCTTTTCAAAATTCTCTTTTCGAACACTGAAGCTCATGGAATCCTTCATGTGCAAGCTTCGGAGGCGAGTGACTTCTTTAGTCACCTTCGAAGTGTTCTTCTGAGAGGCTTGATGGTCATTCTCAACCTTCTTCAACTTTTTTCTTAAATGATGGACTTCCTTCTTCAAACCCTTTATCAATGGATTGAACGAAACTCCCTACGGTAAGGGGTCGACATCAGCCGAAGAAAGGGGGTCATGGCCCTAGTTGTCGGTGGTGTTCTGAATCACATGCAGTGCAGAGTGTAAAGAAAAAAGAAATTTGCTTTCATTACTTTAAATATTTTTGATACATAAAAAAAAAGAGAGAAGAAAGTACATAACTGTCAAAAATTTAGACCTCAGGTGGCTTGCCCACTGGAGAGATCGGGACATTCTCGATCGCCTCCGGCTCTCGAGTAGGCCCGAACACTGCACTTGCAGGTTTTGGAACCTCCGAAGTAACTTTGATGGCATGGACAGCGGGGGCAACCTCGACATCAATGCATGAAGGGTCAGCTCTATTTTTGGCTCCTCAATGAGGAGGTCCAGATCGATATCGGGGAAGTTCTCGATGACCCACCCCAAGTAGATATAAAGTCCTTTCAAGAAAAATTCCTGGGCGAAGTCTATTTTGATGTCTTCCATATCTTTGGAGGACTTGAAGTCTTCCACGGCCCTCTCCATAGCGACGTTAACCTCCTCCAGTGCCTTCCTTCCTTCCTCCTCTAGAACTAGCTCGGCCCTCAGCTTCGCCATCTCTTTGCGCTCCTCTCTCAACTCCTTTTGAAGGCATTCAACTTCAGATAGGTGGGTTTCTGAGGCTACCTTCAGAGCGTCGACCTCGGCCCGAGCCTTTTCGGCCTCTATGCGAGCTTCCTCAAGGGCCCTAGAAGCTTCGACCCGTCTTTGGTTTGCCACCTTGGAGTGAGCAAAAAGATAGTGTCCCAATTATAAAACAACAAGCAAGTCAGAATTCTAAAAGATCCCAACTTTAAAGCCCGAAGGGCATGAAGTCAAAATTAAAAGAAGTCACTTACCTCTAGGAAGGTAGCGAAGGACTCATCGAACCTCTCAACATCGTCCTTCTAATGCATCCTCTCTATAATGTGGGGAAGGACACTCCCCTCCATCAATGACTGGATGACCTCTCGGTCGTCCAGGAAATCTTGCTCTTGGCTAAGATCCTCTCCCTCGGAGCTCTTAACCTTCCATCCGACTTTCTTGTCGATGGCCTTTTTCTTCTTCCTCTCCACAACTTCCTCTTGCTGAATAGGAGTAGAAGGGGTGGCCTCATCAGACAAGATCAGACTCGATGCGGTAACGACAGGCTCGAGGGCTGGCATGGACCGAATTAGCATGGCCTGGTTCAATTCTCCAGTTTGAGCCTTCTTCTGCAGTTCACCGAAAGCACCACCCTTCCTCTTAAGGGTCTTGATTCTCTTCGTCAGGTGGTTCCATTCCTCTAGAGTCATTTCTATAAAGAAGATAAAGTTACAAGGTCAAAAGAAAGAATACCATCCAACAGACTGAATATGAAGAACTACCTGTTGGGTTAAGAGAACTGAGATCGAAATTGAACAAGTTCTGCTCATCTAGAAGTTTAGGGATCGATGGAGCATTAAAGGACTTCAGCTTATCGATCAAACTCCGATCCTCGCTTTTTAGCCCGAGGGCTCAATAGATCGATTTTCTTATCTCGCCCCACGAGAGAAGCCTTAACCCTAAAGAGGGATGGGAAACGAAAAATAATTTCTCTTTCTGGCCATGAATAGAGGAAGGGGCATGATAAGTACCATAAATTCACCAATAAAAGTATTAATTAATCAATTAATTTTTATTAATTTTTAAGAATTAATGATTAATTTATATATAATTTTTGAGAAATTCATATTTTTATTAATTAAAAAATTAATTATAAAATAATAGAAATTAAAAAAATAAAATTTTATAATCAATAGAATGAGCTCATTTTTTTGATCATAACAAAATAAGTTTGGAGCAAAATGGAGCTAAAATAGAAAAGATATGAATTTCTAAAGAAATAAAATAAAAAATTTAAATGAAAAAATAACATACGGCTCAAACGGCTCAAGCTGCCATGCCGCAGCAGTCGATGTGTCCAAACGCGCCGAGCCAAGCCGACCAAGCCATCCATGCTAGCCGACTCAAGCCCGGAAGCCATCAGTCGGTCTACAGTATAGTGTGAACGCCAGCTCAGCAGACACCGGCGAATTAGAGCTTGCCACGTGGTGGACCTAGACCCCTAAAGGGTTTACAGAAAATTCATCACAGCTCATAGGGCATTTTGGTCTTTTCATCTATCAATAAAAGATGCTGATTGGTTGCGGTGCACGATGTGGCTGGTTCACGCGGTCCATGAGAATAGTAAATACGCGATCGTGCAGTGGTGGTTGTTTGCGGTCAAGATCGAATGGTCAAGTTTTTTTTTGATTGCTGATTTAACCCGGATCGCCATCGAACGACAGCGCTTGATTCCAGCTTCGATCTGATGGTCTAGAAGGCTCCCGATAGTGATCAAACTCTCAAGTGCATGATCAATGGCCTAAATTCCTCCATCAAGTGAGATCCAACGGTCAGAAATTAATCCGACTTGATCTAGGCCATTACACGTCTATTTTTTGTATTTTTGGAAGCATCGGATCACCATCCAATGGCCAGAATTAAAAGAACTCAACAGGAGCTATTTTAATCCGAATTTCACTTGAATTTCTTTCTATTTTCATGATTAAAACAATCCTTAGTCCCACATTGTCTCTAGAAAAAATATCTAGCCTCCCTAGCTCTATAAAAAGGATCCAGGCCTTCAGAAATCAACATCTCCAGTCAAGATGAAGCTTTGGTATAGGGTGAAGCCAGGCTATGGATTAATGGCTGCTTCAAAGCAATTGGAGTCGAGAAGAAGAGTTGGACTTCTACACCATCTTTCCACCAATACCCATCCAAGATCAGAGATCACTTTATTTTATTTTTTTTTATTTTATGTATTTAAATTATGAACTTTTTTAATGCAATATTTATTTTTATGCTCTTTAATTTCATGCATTTTATTTTTATTGCAATTTAATTTCTGTACTTTAAATTATTGCTTTTTATTGCAAGTAGATGCTAAGATCTAACTAGTAGATCTTAGTACTAAGTTTAAATTCTTGCACCTTTTAATTTTGACTTTTTATTTCTCGACTCACTTTTGATTTCAAAATTCTTTTTTGTTCTTTTCTTCTTTTCTTTTCAAAAATCAAAGATTTCAAATCTAAAAATACTACCTTCCTTGTGGATTCGATCCGACTCACTACCTTCCTATTTTCAAAAATCAAACTCGTAGTCTGTTTGATTTAAGCTAGTAAGCCCAAGAGGTATTCTATACCTAGTGCCCTAAAGCCAACTAGTTTGAGAGTCATTGGCCCAAGACTCGCTACATGGATCAAATAGAAAGTTTAAGGGGTTAAGACACTCAATAGTGGTACAATGCTAAAAAAAAAGATATTGGTTTCCCACCAAGTGACCGAGTCCCATTGTCTAAGTAAGCAATGATATTTGCATCAAAAAGTGGGCAATGTAAAAATAAAAATCAATAAATGAAGGACGAAAGTAGCAATACACTTGTCTATATGAAAGTTTAGACAAATTAGAGATAAAGGTGGGATAATTTAGAAAAAGTTCAGAAAAATTTAATGCTCTTTACTTAATTTTTCTATTGATAAGTATTAATATCCCAATGATATGTCTCACTTAAGCTCTACTAAATATCAATAACCATTTTGGAAACTAAGATAAAATTTGAAACTCTAAAGTTAAAAAGTATTTAAAATTAAATTCTTTCTTTACTCGAGGATAAGCAAAGCTTAAGTTGAGGGGTGTGATAAGTACCATAAATTCACCAATAAAAGTATTAATTTATCAATTAATTCATATTAATTTTTAAAAATTAATGATTAATTTATATATAATTTTTGAGAAACTCATATTTTTATTAATTAAAAAATTAATTATAAAATAATAAAATTAAAAAATAAAATTTTATAATCAATGAAAAGAGCTCATTTTTTTGATCGTAATGAAATAAGTTTGGAGCAAAACGAAGCTAAAACGAAAAAGATATGAATTTCTAAAGAAATAAATTAAAAAAATTTAAATGAAAAAATAACATACGGCTCAAACGGCTCAAGCCACCATGCCGCAGCAGCCAGCGCATCCAAATGCACCAAGCCAAGCCGACCAAGCCAGTGCGCCAAGCCATCCATGCTAGCTAGCTCAAGCCCAGAAGCCATCAGTTGGTCTACAGCACAGTGTGAACCGCCAGCTCAACAGACACTAGCGAATCAAAGCTTGCCACGTGGTGGACCTAGACCCCTAAAGGGTTTACAGAAAATTCATCGCAGCACACAGGGCATTTTGGTCTTTTCATCTATCAATAAAAGATGCTGATTGGTTGTGGTGCACGATGTGGCTGGTTCACGCGGTCCATGGGAATAGTAAATGCACGATCGTGCGGTGGTGGTTGTTTGCGGTCAAGATCGGATGGTTAAGTTTTTTTCTAGTTGCTGATTTCACCTGGATCGCCATCGGACGACAGCGCTTGATTCCATCTTTGATCTGATGGTCCAAAAGGCATCCGACGATGATCAAACTCTTAGGCGCATGATCAACAGCCTAAATTCCTCCATCAAGCGTGATCCAACGGTCAGAAATTAATTCGACTTGATCTAGGCCATTACATGTCTATTTTTGGTATTTTTGGAAGCATCGGATCACCATCCAACGGCTAGAATTAGAAGAACTCAATAGGGGCTATTTTAATCCGAATTTCACTCAAATTTCTTCCTATTTTCATGATTAAAATAACCCTTAGTCCCACATTGCCTCAAGAAAAAATATCTAGCCTCCCAAGCTCTATAAAAAGGACCCAGGCCTTCAGAAATCAACATCTCCAGTCAAGGTGAAGCTTTGGTATAAGGTGAAGCTAGGCTATGGGTTAATGGCTACTTCAAAGCAATTGGTGCCAAGAAGAAAAGTTGGGCTTCTACACCATCTTTCCACCAATAGTGATACAAGATCAGAGATCACTCTGTTTTATTTTCTTTTTATTTTATGTATTTAAATTATAATTTTTTTAATATAATATTTATTTTTATGCTCTTTAATTTCATGCTTTTTATTTTTATTATAATTTAATTTCTGTACTTTAAATTATTGCTTTTTATTACAAGTAGATGCTAAGATCTAACTAGTAGATCTTAGTACCAAGTTTAAATTCCTGCACCTTTTAATTCTCACTTTTTATTTTTTCACTTCACTTTTGATTTCAAAATTCTTTTCTTTTCTTTTTTTTTTCAAAAATTAAAGATTTCAAATCTAAAAATACTACCCTCCTTGTGGATTCGACCCGACTCACTACCTTCCTATTTTCAAAAATCAAACTTGTAGCCTGTTTGATTTGAGCTAGTAAGCCTGAGGGGTATTCTATACCTAGTGCCCTAAAGCCAATTGGTTTGGGAGTCATTGGCCTAAGACTCGCTACATCGATCAAATAGAAAGTTTAAGGGGTTAAGACACTCAATAGTGGTACAATGCTAAAAAAAAAAAGTACATTGGTTTCCCACTAAGTAATCGGGTTTCATTGCCTAAGTAAGCAATAATATTCGCATCAAAAAGTGAATAATATAAAAATAAAAATAAATAAATAAAGGATGGAAGTAGCAATACACTTGTCTATATGAAAGTTTAGACAAATCAAAGATAACGATGGGATAATTTAGAAAATATTCAGAAAAATTTAATGCTCTTTACTTAATTTTTTTATTATTAAGTATTAATATCCTAATGATATGTCTCACTTAAGCTCTACTGAATATCAATAGCCATTTTAAAAACTACTTAGGTAAAATTCGAAACTCTAAAGTTAAAAGATATTTAAAACTAAATTCTTTCTTTACTCGAAAACGAGCAAAGCTTAAGTTAGGAGGTGTGATAAGTATCATAAATTCACCAATAAAAGTATTAATTTATCAATTAATTCATATTAATTTTTATAAATTAATGATTAATTTATATATAATTTTTAAGAAATACATATTTTTATTAATTAAAAAATTAATTATAAAATAATAAAAATTAAAAAATAAAATTTTATTATTAATGGAAAGAGCTCATTTTTTTTGTCATAACAAAATAAGTTTGGAGCGAAACAAAGCTAAAATGAAAATGATATGAATTTCTAAAAAAATAAAATAAAAATTTAAATGAAAAAATAACATACGGCTCAAACGGCTCAAGCAGCCATGCCGCAACAGTCGGTGCATCCAAATGCACCATGCCAAGCCGACCAAGCCAGCACGCCAAGCCATCCATGCTAGCCAACTTAAGCCTAGAAGCCATCAGTCGGTCTACAGCACAGTGTGAACTGCCAGCTCAGCAGACACCGGCAAATCAGAGCTTGCCACGTGGTGGACCTAGACCCCTAAAGGGTTTACAGAAAATTCATCATGGCTCATAGGGCATTTTGGTCTTTTCATCTATCAATAAAAGATGCTGATTGGTTGCGGTGCATGATGTGGCCAGTTCACACAGTCCATGGGAATAGTAAATGCGCGATCGTGCGATGGTGGTTGTTTGCGGTCAAGATCGGATGGTCAAGATTTTTTCTGATTGCTGATTTCACTCGGATCACCATCGAACAATAGCGATTGATTCTAGCTGCGATCCGACGATCTAGAAGGCTTCCGACGGCGATCAAACTCTCAAGCGCATGATCAACGGCCTAAATTCCTCCATCAAGTGCGATCCAATGGTCAGAAATTTATCTAACTTGATCTGAGCCATTACACATCTATTTTTGGTATTTCTGGAAGCATCGAATCACCATCCAATGGCCAGAATTAAAAGAACTCAACAGGAGCTATTTTAATCTGAATTTCACTCGGATTTCTTCCTATTTTCACGATTAAAACAACCCTTAGTCCCACATTACCTTCAGAAAAAATATCTAGCCTCCCTAGCTCTATAAAAAGCATCTAGACCTTCAGAAATCAACATCTCCGATCAAGGTGAAGCTTTGGTATAGGGTGAAGCCAGGCTATGGGTTAATGGCTGCTTCAAAGCAATTGGTGCCAAGAAGAAGAGCTGGGCTTCTACACCATCTTTCCACCAATACCGATCCAAGATCAGAGATCACTTTATTTTATTTTCTTTTCATTTCATGTATTTAAATTATGAACTTTTTAATACAATATTTATTTTTATGCTCTTTAATTTCATGATTTTTATTTTTATTGCAATTTAATTTCTGTACTTTAAATTATTACTTTTTATTGCAAGTAGATGCTAAGATCTAACTAGTAGATCTTAGTACCAAGTTTAAATTTCTGCACCTTTGAATTTTCACTTTTATTTTCCGACTTCACTTTTGATTTCAAAATTCTTTTCTTTTCTTTTTTTTTCAAAAATCAAAGATTTTAAATTTAAAAACACTACCTTCCCTGTGGATTCGATCTGACTCACTGCTATCTATGCATTTTTAATTATTTTAAGAAGTTGGATTAAACTGATAAACATGGTGTCTTAACGACAACATCGCGTTTCTATCAGGACACCTTTAAGCAATCCCTTCTTGTTAAACTATGAAGATACATACCACCAATCCTTGACGGTTAGATGGCATTTGAAGGTGAAAAAATTACGAAATAAGAAAATGGTAGGTCGGATGCCTACCATGGTGCACAGGTGATAAGTACCATAAATTCACCAATAAAAATATTAATTTATTAATTAATTTATATTAATTTTTAAGAATTAATAATTAATTGATACATATTTTTGAGAAATTTATATTTTTATTTATTAAAAAAATAAATTAAAAATATAAAAAATAAATTTTATTATCAATGGAAAGAGCTTATTTTTCTTATCACAACAAAATAAGTTTCAAGCAAAATAAAGCTAAAACAGAGAAGATATGAATTTCTAAAGAAATAAAATAAATAAAAATTAAATAAAAAATAATATATGGTTTAGCTGGCTCAAGCTGCCGCGCCATATCAACCGGCGCATCCAAATGCATTGAGCCAAGCCGACAAAGCTAGCACGCCAAGCCAACCATGCTAGCCAACTCAGCCGCGGAAGCTATCAGCCGATTCACGATCCAGGCTTGGATCGCCAGCTCAATAGAAATCGACAAATTATGAAGCGACATGTGGTGACCTAGACCCTTAAAGGGTTTACAAAAAATCTATCACAGCTCATAGGATATTTTGGACTTTTCACTCGGTGACAGGAGGTGCTGATTCATTACGGTGTGTGTTGCAGTCGGTCCATACGATTTATGGGAATAGTAAAGGAGCGATCAGACGGATCCGATTGATTGCAGTCAAGATCGAATAGTGGAGAGAATTTTCTACTTTGATTCAGCTTCAGACTTCATGTGAATCACCATCGAACAGCAACGCTCACATCTGACTCAGATCCAATGGTCCAGAATGCTCCCGACGGTGATCAGGACTCCCAACGCACGATCAGCAGCCAGATTTTCTCCATCAATGTGCGATCAATGGTCAGAATTTAATCCGACCTAATTTGGATCGATACACATCCAATTTTGATGATTTTTGGTCCATTGGATTCCTATTGAATGGCTAGATTTCACCAGACTTCACTAGATTCATCTTAAAGCTGTTTTAATCCAAATTTTATTCAAATTTCTTCCTATTTTGATGATTAAAAAGGCTATTTATCCTACATTGCTTAGAAGAAAATCCTCAACTCCTCCTTGCTCTATAAATAAGACCCCAGGCTTCCAAAATTCATAATCTTCGATCAAGATGAAGCTTTGGTATAGGATAGAGCCAGGCTTTAGATTAGAAGCTGCTTCAAAGCAATGGGTGCCGAGAGAAGAGCTGGACTTCTATACTATCTTTCTGCCAATGTCGATCCAAGATTAGAGATTAGCCTATTTAATTTTTTTTTCTTATGTATTTAAATTATAATTTTTTTAATTTATATAATATTTATTTTTATGCTCTTTAATTTCATACTCTTTATTTTTATTGCAATTTAATTTCTACACTTTAATTATTGCTTTTTATTTTATTGCAAGTAGATGCTAAGATCTAACTAGTAGATCATAGTACCAAATTTAAATTTCTATATTTTTTAATTTTTAATTTTTATTTTCTAACTTCACTATTGATTTTAAAACTTTTTTCTTTTATTTTTTTAAAAAATCAAATATTTCAAAACTAAAATACTACGTTTCCTATAGATTCGACCCGACCCACTGCTATCTACGTATTTTTAATTATTTTAAGAACTCAAATTAAACTGATAAACACGGTGTCTTAATGATAACATCGCATTCTTATCAAATTTTTGGCACCATTATCAGAGATTATTTTTGATTTTTGATTTTAATTTTTTTGATTTATATTAAATAAATTAAAAATAATTTTGATAAACATACCAAGTTTTTGGTGTCATTATCGAGGAAGGCACGGACTTTAAATTTTTTATCTCTTTGATTTTTTTATAAATAAGTTACAAATAAAATTTTTATTTTCTTGTAAATATTGCTTGCTAACTCTTTTTTTATTTTACAGAAAAAGAGGTTAAAGAACAAAAAAAACCAAGGCAAGGAATAAATCATTCAGTTTTGCTTGGTGAGATCAATCCTAACCTATGTCCTCTTTCCCTTTTATTTATTTATTTATTTATTTTATTTTTAAATTAATTTAAAAAATATCCATGTAAATCTAATTAAAAGCTTCATGATAAGATTAGAAATCCTAACTATTTAGGGCATGCATCTTGTTAGTTTTATTTTTATTTTTTTTGATGATTACTGGAGGTAAGGTAAGCCTTTCAGAATTTAATTAGTTACATGCATCTAGTTTAAATTGCATAAAACCCTTTGATTAAAAATTTTTTGTGCATATGCATCTTTAAATCAAATTAAGGGCAACACCCAATTAAACAAGATAAGATGGAGATTTGATCACCCTTTCTTAGCTCATAAACAACCAACTAGCATCCTGCATTGACCTTTAATTTTAAAATCAATTAGACATCAGCCCTAGGAACTCGAGCTCAATAGGACAAAGAATCCTAAGAGTTGAACCAGGTTAGGATTAGTCAATTTGATTGGTATCTAGAAAAGTGGTTCAGGGATGACTGGATCCGAAGGAAGATTATTTTTAATTGATTTCGTTAGCTTACCTTGCCAAGCATAATTAGTGTCTAAGACAAGTAACGGGGGGACTCCCACCGACCTTACACTTATCTGGCCAGTTGATTGACTAATTTTACACTTGGAGGGCTTGAAGGTGACCTTGATAGTTAGGAGCTGTCTAGATTTAGGATAATCCTTAGTCAAGATTAATTGACCAACTTATTACCAACCAACATTACCATTAATTAAAACTAATTCTTCTCTCTCTTCTTAGCTCTAGGACTATTTAGGATCTTTTCTTTAGAACTTTTATTTCTTTCTTTTTTTTCTCTTCAAAAATAAAATAAAATAAAATAAAAATTAAATTAAAAATTAAATTAAATTAAATTAAACTAACTAAAAAAATTTAAAAATAATAATTAAATTAAATAAATTAAATTAAAAATAATAATTAAAATAATTTTAAAAAAAATTATTTTTTTATAAAAATAATAATATAATCAAATAATAAAAATATATATATAAAAATCTAAAAAAAAATTAAAAAGTTTTTGAACAATACATTAGGGTTGCACCAGGGCATGCATGGTAGGAAATCGCTTTTTCTGATTTACTTGAACTTAATTGAATGGTTGATTCATATTAAATTTGATAACCAAATGGCTAAAAATTTTAGAGAACCATCTAAGTAGATGAAGGAATATTTTATTTCTTCTACCTATAATCCATCGACTTATATCTAATTACCTAAAATTCATGCTATCCACTATGAGATCAAGCCGACCACAATCCAGATGCTCCCATCTTTCTACAAGAATGCCAATGAAGATTCTTATAAGCATCTAGATGAATTCTTAGAAATCTGCTCTACAGTAAAAATTCAAAATTTAACTAATGATGCCCTTAGACTAATTTTATTTCTCTTATCATTAAAAGACAAAGCCAAGTACTGGCTTGGCACAATAGAAAGATCAATTAAAACTTAGGCTGAATTATAAAGTAAATTTCTTAAAAAAATTTATCCCATAGGCTGAACCAACATTATGAGGCGAGCTATCACTGAATTTGCTCAGCTTTTAGGAAAATAGATTTATGAGTCATGGAAGAGACTTAAGGAACTTCTTAGAAAATGCCCACACCATGGTCTGTCTAAGTGGCAAATAGTTCAAGCTTTCTATAAGGGTTTAGGAGATCAATACAGATAGATGGTAGATGCATCCTGTGGAGGTGCATTCATGAATAAGAGTGAGGATGAAGCCTATATCTTATTTGAAATCCTAAGTGAAAACTCAATTAACCATGCTTCGTTATCTTTCTACCAAATCTGGGTAGGGATCCATGAATTTAAACATCTAGAATCTAGTCCTAAGGCTAACTCAAATTTGATAAATAAAGTAGACTTTCTTGCTCAGAAGTTAAATCAAGTCCTAAACCTAGGTCAACAATCTCCTACATAATTCACGTCATCTTCTATTTATTAGGAGATTTGTTCAATCTATGCTAGTCCAATCCATCATGTGAGTGAATATCCTATGACTGCACAGTTTCCACCTTTTATCTAAGAACAAGTCCAAGCTGCTAAAGGCTACTCCAAGTCGATTAATGATCCATTTTCAAATTCATATAACTCTAACTGGAGAAACCATCATAATTTTTCTTGAAAATCACAACAGACTCAGACTCAGACCCAAACTCCATCAGTGAAAAATTATCAGAATAGACCTCAATACCAGAACTATGCTTATAACAAAGGTAAGCCTAGTCAGCCTTTCCAGCCACCACATTATAATCATCCCTCATATCCACCTCCTCAATAGACCAATCTAGCTGATGATAGATTTAACCAACTTCAATAATTGATTCTGACTCAACAGCAATCTATCGTCAGGCTAGAAGCTCAAATTGGATAACTAGCTGAATTTAATATGAGAAGAGAACTAGGTCAATTATCGAGCCTACTAATTTTAAATAACCCACCTAATGTCCACCAACTATCTGGACCAAGTTATCAATTTAATGTCTCACTTAAGAATCTCCAATTTGAGAATGCCAAAGTAATTCCTAAATTTAAAAGCTATAGGATTCTTATGGATCCATACCAAGATCAGGTGAGAAAAGCTAGTACTGATGCTAGCTAAAATGAAAATTTAGAGGAATAGGTTAGTACTGAGACTAACACATTGAAGAATCTAAGTACGAAACTAGTACTGGTTCTAGTTTAAATGAGACAGACATAGAAAAAAAGAGAATAGATGATTTATCCGAGACTTATAAACCTAATGTCCTATTTCCCTCAACCCTAGAAGCTGGTTCTTCTTATAAAAATCAAGAGGCATGTAATGAAGTGTCAATGGAGTTGTTTAAGCAAGATCATATTAATTTAGCTTCAGAATTAAACCCGCCTTTGGACAACCTTCCAGTATCCAGTGCATTAAACTTAACTCCTAATTTAAAAACTCAATTCATGAATATTTTAGAAAAACAAATAGGAGAAATTCTTAATAAACATGGGTTTGAGGATGGGGTCATAAATTATGTCCCTAAAATTAATAATAATTATATCAATAAAGGGATAAAAAATTATCCTCCTGAGATTGGCAATCCAAAATCATTAAAATTTATCAATCTAGTATTTGACACAGGATAGTAAGCTGCATTGTGTCTGGCTAAAGATGGTAAACTTAGCACTTGTTGGAAGGCAACCCAATATTTAATTTTTTTTCATCTAATTTATCTTTTTAGTTTATTTTCTTTTTAGGACATGTTGAATAAGTTGGAGGGAGAGCCAAAATTTTTAAAAGGCATGTGATGGACCATATACATTGAGTCGGGTGTATTCTTTCATGTTATTTATTACATCCTTTATTTTTTCTTCTCCATTGAGGATAATGTCGATTAAGTTGGAGGAAGAGAAAAATAAAAATTTTAAAATTTTATGTTCTTAAAAAAGTTAGTATTTAGTATTTAGACACCTTATTATGCTTAAGAATCGAATTAAACTAACCATTTTTAAAAGAAAATTAATGCATAGATCAGAGAATCTGTGAGATATTAAGGAATCAAGTATTAAGAAAATCCAATAAAGAGTTAAGTCTAGAACATAAAAAAAATTTTCTTTGAGCATTTTTAATTTTTTTCTACTAGCATCAAAGAAAAGTCTAATTTTTATGGGCTTGTGTAGGATAACTATATGTTTCTTCATATTAAAAAATTAAAATAAAATAGTTTTTAGGTACTTCTTACTGAGTAACCGGGTCTCTTTGTCCAAGCAAAAATTAAGTTTCGCATCAAAAGGTGGAAAGGGCAAAGAAGCTCATTGTAAAGCTAGTCTTAACTCATAGCTTGTTTGATTCGAGCTAGTAAGGCCGAGGGGTATTCTATACCTAGTGCCCTAAAGCCAACTGGTTTGAGAGTCACTGGCCTAAGACTCACTACATGGATCAAATAGAAAGCTTAAGGGGTTACTACACTCAATAGTGGTACAATGTTAAAAAAAAAAAAAGGATTTTCCATCGAGTAATTAAATTTCATTGCTTAAGTAAGTAATGATATTCGCATAAAAAAGTGAGCAATGTGAAAATAAAAATCAATAAATGAAGGGAAGAAGTAGAATATACTTGCCTATATGAAAGTTTAGACAAATCAGAGATAAAGATGAGATAATTTAGAAAAAATTTAGAAAAATTTAATATTATTTACTTAATTTTTTAATTGATATGTATTAATATTCCAATGATATACCTTACTTATACTCTACTAAATATCAATGGGCATTTTGAAATCTACTTAGGTAAAATTCAAAACTCTAAAGTTAAAAGGTATTTAAAACTAAATTCTTTCTTTACTCGAAGACGAGCAAAGCTTAAGTTGGGAGGTATGATAAGTACCATAAATTTATCAATAAAAATATTAATTTATCAATTAATTCATATTCATTTTTAAGAATTAATAATTAATTGATACATATTTTTAAGAAATTTATATTTTTATTTATTAAAAAAATTAATTAAAAAAATAAAATAAAAGAAATAAATTTTATTATCAATGGAAAGAGCTTATTTTTTTAATCACAACGAAATAAGTTTTGAGCAAAATGGAGCTAAAACAAAGAAGATATGAATTTTTTAAAAAATAAAATAAATAAATATTAAATAAAAAATAACATATGGCTCAGTCAGCTCAAGCTGACGCAACATATCAGTCGGCGCATCCAAATGCACCAAGCTAAGCCAATAAAGCTAGCGCGCCAAGCTAGCCATGCTAGCCGACTTAGCCGCGGAAGCTATCAACCAGTCCATGATTCAGGCATGGATCGCCAGCTCAGTAGAAACCAGCGAATCATGGAGCGACACATGGTGGACCTAGACCCTTAAATGGTTTACAGAAAATCTATCATGACTCATAGGGCATTTTGGACTTTTCACTCAGTAATAGGAGGCACTGATTCGTTACGGTGTGCGGTGCAGCCGGTCCATGCGGTTTATGAGAATAGTAAAGGTGCAATCGAACGGATCTAGTTGATTGCGGTAAAGATCGAATGATGGAGAGAATTTCCTATTTTAATTCAGCTTCAGACTTCACACGGATCACCATCGAATGGCAACGCTCACATCTGACTCAGATCCAATGGTCCAGAATGCTCCCGATGGTGATTAGGACTCCTAATGCATGATCAACGGTCAGATTTTCTCCATCAATATGCGATCAGTGGCCAGAATTTAATCCAACCTAATCTGGATCGATACACATCTAATTTTGATGATTTTTGATCCATTGGATTCCTATTGAATGGCTAGATTTCACTAGACTTCACCAGATTCATCTTAAAGCTATTTTAATCTAAATTTTACTCGAATTTCTTCTTATTTTGATAATTAAAAAGGCTATTTGTCCTACATTGCCTAGAAAAAAATCCTCAACTCCTCCTAGCTCTATAAATAAGACCCTAGGCTTCCAAAATTCATAATCTTCGATCAAGATGAAGCTTTGGTATAGGATAGAGCCAGGCTTTGGATCAGAGATCAACCTATTTAATATTTTTTATGTATTTAAATTATAAACTTTTAATTAATGTAATATTTATTTTTATGCTTTTTAATTTTATGCTCTTTATTTTTATTGTAATTTAATTTCTATACTTTAATTATTTCTTGTTATTTTATTGCAAGTAGACGCTAAGATCTAACTAGTAGATCTTAGTACCAAGTTTAAATTTCTACATCTTTTAATTTTTATTTTTTATTTTTTGACTTCACTTTTGATTTTAATTTTTTTTTCTTTCAAAAAATCAAAAATTTCAAAACTAAAACACTACCTTCCCTATGGATTTGATTCGACTCACTGCTATCTACATATTTTTAATTATTTTAAGAAGTCAGATTAAACTGATAAACACAGTGTCTTAACAACAACATCGTGTTCTTATCAATAGGGAGAGAAATTCTATGATGAATCTAAAGAAATTTGGTGCCATATCAATAAGAGAAATATTGAGAAATCTGAATAGGTTAACTACAAAAGGTGGCAAGGATAACCTAAACCCGACCCGAAGGATTTCGACATACAGACTGGTTCAACCAGGAGGAGGTGAGCAAACTCGTTCGTCGGACCTAGGAAGTTCGAGCTCATATTCAGAAGGAATTTTGAACTAAATCCTGGCTAGGAAAAGATCATCGGACTGAAGTCTATAGGGAATGGTTGCAGGCACAAAATGATGGGTCAACTTCAAGGGTTCGGCCTTCTCAGGAGGTGGGTTCACCAAGGTTATAAAGGTCGGGCTCTTAGAACAAGTTGACCAAGATCCCTCGCTAGACATTTGGATCAAAGTGAAATCGAGGAATCGCCCAAAAATTAGAAAAAGATAAAATGTACAAACTTCAACACAAATAGAAAGAGTGAGAAAGCAAAGAGTGCAGAAATAATCTAAAAAGTGTTGGAGGGCTGACCTAAATCGGCTGGGAAGAACAAGGAGATGATGAATGTAACAAAAATTGATTAGGGGTGCGCTTGGAACCAAGGAAAATGGAGGAAGAAGCTTCGACCCTCGCTCGGGATGGAGAAGGGAACCAAAGGAAGGAGATGAGGATTTCAAAAGAAGTAAGAGGCTCAAAGGAGGAGGATGGGTTTAAGTAACCCATGAAATTTCAAGATAGTTATGATTGCATATTTTCTCCAGCCAATCTTTGATCGATGCGTGTCCCACTCATTATGGCAGAAAGGTTTGAATGGGCAGATCCTTAATAGCATCGTACTTTGAGCAGACTTCTAATGGAGAATTCGAAAACGTCTCTTCGGATCACCACGCATTTATGAAGCTTTGACGCTAGCCCGGTAAAAGCCAAAATTTTCTATCCAACCTAGATATAGAAAATCCAATAGGATTGAAAAATTCTTTGAACTTCTTCAGTCTCTATTTTACTCCCATCCTTCGAACTTTGAACTCGAGAGTAGGAGGACTAGTGTTGGGGATAAATCCGTGCTTGCCGAAGTTCGGCTAAGACTCTAACTCTTGATCAATTCTGTCCAGTTGCAACTATAACAACTTAACCTCAACCTACGGGAGTATTCATACTCTGAATCATTGTAAGATGACCGACCTTCGACACTACAATCAGATAATCTGATTGGCTAGAAAGATCGATTTTGGATTCAATGAGACATTGCGGATTCCTTCTCTAGATGAACTCGAATAGTTAATGCTTCAGCCCCATAGAATCGGCTAAATCTCCAGCTCCTACGCATCCTGTTCAATCGATCTCCTTCCATGGAACTTCTCCAGTAGTCGAACTTCTTTCAAACTACCCCTAGACAAACTTCAGTGCTTTATCATTATTCACTGGTGAGCAACCCTGAAAATGGACGAACCTCAAAGGAACAATAGAGGCACCAATGTTTTAGTCTGCTTGCTTATTGTGGCCATCAGTCAATACTTGATCCAGTTGGATCCCTCATAGTCGGACTCCTTTCGATTGGACATCTTCCGAGCCTCTTCGTCGGTCGAACCTTTACCGAACTTCTCTTTCGATCGAATTCCTTCCAGCCACCTGAAAGGACCATGGCGTACACCTTCAACATAACAAATAAAAGCCAATGCACAATCAATCTTGAGAACCTCTAAACTCTTCCAGAACAACAATGTCCAAGAGACCTTCATCGTCTGCAACTATCCCACCCGAACTCTAGCTGTTAGGTCTCCAATAGACTAGCACGTCACAACAATAGACACCACCCTCCATAACAAACCCCACATGGCCCCAAAAGGCCCACTATCAAGCGGTTGTGGCTGTCACTATCAGTTTGTTACAGGCTCCATCTATAAAAGGGATCCTTCAGATATAATTTTTTTAAGCTCTTTTCTTCTTTCCAAAACTCTACAATTTCTTGACTGACCACTCCATTTCTGTTGGTCGAAAGAGCAGACTTAATCATAGAAGGGTCTTGCTAGAGCAGTCACCCCTGGCTCTGGATCAGATTTGTTTTATAGGTCATCGATGGCGATCTCGTCTTCTCCAACTTTAGCACTTCTCCGATGAGAAGTACATTTTGCACTAACAAATTTGATCAATTACTCTAGATTAATCTATTCTTTAACAAATCTTAGGTCTAACTCAATTAATGGACCTAATTCATCTAACCCTTTAACCCACGATCTTATGATTTTGTCTTAGAATCTTTAATTTACAATTCTAGAACCTAGAAGACAACACTTAATTCTTTTAATTGAGTTTTTGGGCTGATGGGTCAGGGTTCGATATTTCAAAAATAGTTTTCAAACTTTAAAAAGTTTTCATTTTTTATTTTCTAAATGAGTCGACTCATTTCAGAAATGGATCGGCTCATTTCTCAAACAGTAACCTATTACTAGTTTTCAACAAAAAACAAAGCATAATGAAAATTAAACTATGAATCAACCTTTTAGACTTAATCTAAAATACATTCATATTTAATTTTTTAATTAAAATAATTTTAATTATTAAAATTCTTTTAGTGTTCATCTTAATGAATGAGTTCATGGTGGCACCCCTATCGCCATAAGGGATCCCTACTGAATGGAAGGATATGGCCTTTAAACCATACTTATCCCTTATGACCAGACGGCTTGGTGGCTCATTTATTCTTGATTACTTAGTTATCTAGATTAAGCATATCAAATATACGAACATTTAATTGTAGGAACTAGATCTAAGATTTTATGGATAGATCTTGAAATTTTTTCAGGATCAGGCAGCAAAAGACTTAAATAAATTAAATATTTATTTAAATAAATATATAAATACCTAGACCTCAGATATATTATATTATCAAGGCATGATATTAAATTAAAAATTTAAAATATAAAGAAGAAGGAAAGGTTGATCATATCAACCTAGATCTACACTACATCTAATGTTGGTATGAAATCAATAGATCAGATCTATTACCTATGCAAGTTAGACGTTCTAACTTGCTGATCCAAGCTTGAGGATGAAGTCATGAGTTGCATACGTGTCTGGCCTCTAGGAGTCATCCACACGAGCCTACGAGCTATGATCTAAAGTTTGATGCAGGAAATCAGCACAGCATGCTAGTACCGTGCTGATCCATCTTCGATGGTCGATCCGACGCTCCCTTCTTGAAAACTTGGACTCTCCAAAACATGAGAAGAAAGAGGAGAGTTTTAATCTAAAATTCTCTTAGAAAGAAAACTCAAAAGAAGGAGGAGAGATGAAGAATAAAACAACCCTAGAAGAAGACCCTCTTCTTCTTCTCTTTTCTCTCAACTAGACACCTAGTTTGGTGCCTATGTAACCCCCATGCGCAAGGATCCTCTTTCTCTAATTTTTTCACACTCCAAATCTCTACCAAAGCTCTATATTTCATAAAAAAATTAGACCAAAATTCATCCAAAATTTATAAGAAAGGAAGAGTCTTTGTCTAGGTCAAAAACTAGATAAGGCAGGACTAAATTTGGCAGGTGATTGGGGTGCCCAACTCTTGGGTGCCCCTCCTCTAATTTATTTTTATGAATGCAACAAGGGAGAACACATAAAATTCTCCTTTCTCACCATGGTGATAGTGGAGAGAAAATAGGAGTGGGGGCGCACACAAGAGAGAGAAGATTTGGTCAATAAGGATTCTATCTCATAGAATCCTAAAGCAAAACTAACTCCCCTTTTGACTTGGTCTTCCAACAAATTGCCTTATGAGAATAGGAAGGAGAGAGTGGCGTGTGTGACAATCAGGGAGAGGAGATCTCACACACAAAATAAAGAAAAATAGGCATGGGGGGCATGGGCTAAGGTGGTGCAAGGTTAGGGAGTCCTAGTCACACTAGGACTCCTATTTTGACTTGGTCAAACAAGGTCTTTTAACCAAATAAAATCAAGAGTAAACCAACTCAATTAAATAAGACCCTAACCCATTTGAAGTCTTAATTAAATTAAATTAAATTAAATTAAATTTTAATTTAATTTTCTAATCAAATTAGAAAATTGGGTTGACCCGAGTCCTAGTTAGACAAGGACTAGTTCTTCCTTACACTTGGCTTATCCAATAAGTCAATTAAACTTGATCCAATCAAGTCCAAATTAAATCTAATTAAATTATATTTAATTAGACTTAATCTCAATCCTCTGGCTTAATCAAATTAAGCTAATTAATAATCTAATTGCTAATCCATCCTTCTACAACACTTGCAATAGGTTAAACACCAATTATATTGATTGTTTAACCCTAGAATGGTTCTTAATCATTGATCAACCATCCGATCAGATCGTGAGCTTTAATGTGTGTGACCTCATAGGTTCAAACCTAAGTCAGTAGCATAGGAATAAATTTTTATACCAATCAAAGTGACCATCTAGCAATGGTATTCGATGGTCGGATAAGTCGAATGTGTAGAACAACATCCTTAGAACCCATGCGGATATAGTTTCCATATAATTTATCCTCTTGACCAAAATGCTCATAGGATATCTCAGAGTTCAACTGTCAACTCTGATCAGGTTGTCCATATTGTATTTCAAAATATCAAATCCATCTAATGGATTACCCTGGTCAAGGTTTTGCTATATTGAAATACAGTGACACATTCTTCTTCAACTCTTGAAGTGGTCAATCCCATCTTGATCATACTCTGACTTACCAAATACTTGACTGTGCCCAAAAGCCTTCCATTACTGAATTAAAAATTCAGTTAGTCTAATACCAAAGCATAGTGAGTTGCTTGTAGGTCACTGAGATGATCTCAAGTCAAAGGGATACTTATACCTATATCCTATCAAAGACGTTCTCGATAGTAGAATACTCTGGAGTTGGTCATGTTCAATGATGATATATCTATACATCTCACCTATATACCATACTAGTGTTTCCACACTCCTTGGTTAAGAGGATAACCAATCTATATGACATACAGCGACCTATTCTTGATAAATACTGTCGTTCTTATTAACAGCCTATCATTTGGTCATTTATAAATTTAAGAAATCGATAAATCCTCTCTTTATCGAAGCTAAATAGTCCAAAGGATTTCATCACAATAATGGAGTTCGTTAGAAGATGAATACTTATGATAAAAAATATCAAAAATATATTTTATTTATTAATGAATCAATTATAAATATAAAGTAGCTCAATCATCAACAGGCTGATGATTAGCTTTGTAATATATTTTCCAACAACTCCTTATCCTAAAGGCACTCGGTACAGTATCTAATACCCATCTTCGACTTGTGGTTGTCGAACTCCTTTATTGTCGGAGCTTTAGTGAAGGAGTCGGCTAGGTTCTCTTTTTCATCAATCTTCTAAAGGTCGACGTCACCTCGATCCATGATCTTTCAGACCAGGTGAAAGTGGCATAGAATGTGCTTCGTCCACTGGTGTGCCATTAGTTCTTTTGCCTGAGCAATGACACCAGTGCTGTCGCAGTAAAGAGGACTGGACCATCAAGGAAGGGTGCTACTCGAGCTCGGTGATAAACTTTCTTAGCCACATAGCTTTCTTTGCAGCATCTAATGCTGCCACGTACTCTATTTCGCAAATAGAGTCTGCCACAGTTTGCTGCTTGAAACTCTTCCAGTAGATGGCTCCATTATTCAGAATAAAGATATATCCCGACACGCTTTTGCTGTCATCATGGTCAGATTGAAAGCTGGAGTCTGTAAATCCCATAAATTTTAGATCTGACTCGCCATAAACCAACCATTGGTCCTTAGTATTTCTCAAATACTTAAGTATGGCTTTAACCACTTTCTAGTGTTTTTCTTGAAGGGAAATCCTAATTTTCTGGTCCAGGTTCGTTCAGATCTGATCAGATCAAGAGATATATTTCAAAAATTTTTCTCTTTGATCCATATCAGATCTGAAATATTTTAGATCTGATCCTTATTATTTTAATAAATAAAATAAAATAAGAATAAATTAAATTAAATTTAATTTACCTGATTTGGATAATCCAATTATCCGTTGATGATCCTGTATGCAGCGGAAGGTTCTGGATCTAGCTACACAAGCACCTAGCCTCTACCGTATCCACTCGGGCTTGATCTGGAGATCCTCTTCATCTCTATCACATCTCCAAAAATTAGATTTGGATCTGATCTGGAGGATCTTCAAAACTTTTTTTGAAGATCAGCAGTCATCCTTTGCAGTAGTGTAGCCTTCTAGCTGTTAATCGCCTTTCTTTGATCTAAATCGCACCAACCAAAAATCCAAAACTCCTTTTGGATGTGGAGAGGAGAGGGAGAAGGCGGTTTGGCATGGAGGAAGATGGGAGAGGCAGCCTTGGGGCATGGGAATTGTGATTCCTTTCAATCACTTCCAATCACTATCTGGGTTGGGCGCAGGGTCTTATTTATAGACTGTCTGTGATCCAACTTCTCTTCTTCCCAACCAATCACAACTCTTTATGAAATCAAATCTAAATCTGATTGGTGGAAATAGATCCCCTGGATTCCTCCTTAGAGGGTGCCTAAGATCAGTCAAAGTTGGTTCTTAGGAGAACTCTAATTAGAATCCAAAAAGGAGATGGAGTCCTTGTCCAACAAGGACTCCTAGGCGCCTCCAACTTGGGCACACGCCAAGGGTGGCATGCACCCTCTTCCTTGCCAGGTTCTGGTAGGGGACAAGCCCCCACCAGCTCTCCAATAGGTGCGTGATATGTGGTCAAAAGTCAAAGTGTCAATGGTCAATATTTGACCAGTCAAAGGTAGACTTTTGACCAAAGTCAAAGAACAAGAAATGGTAGGTGACCAAAAATGGCAGATAATGTCTTACAAAATAAGACAACATTTTCTAACTTGGACAACCTCCAGTCAGACCATATGAAGGCCTCTGATTGAGCACAAACTCCTTTGGCTCAATCAGGACAACTAATTTATGATAGCAAAAGAAGAACGTTAGGTTCAATCGAGTGCTAGCATGATTTTCTTGAACCTAATTGAAATTGAATCTCATTCAGATCAATTGAACTGGATCAGTTCAATTGATGATCCACCAGATTCAAACCCTTGTTTGTGTGACCTAGTTAGGTTCAGTTCTATATGGTAATGGGATATGTCATGATCTCTATCATCGACATCATCGAAACTCCTTTCGATGGATTAGAACTCTTCTTATTCGAACAGCTAGAATGATCGATCATCTAAATCATTCTAATTGCTCCCAAAAACCATCAGTGACACCTAGCAGTATATGGTGGCAATCCATCAGAGCTGAATGTGAACCTCTTGGTGCAGCTACCTGTGTGATTAAGTTCTTCTATCTTGAGCCCCAATCAGATTAGGGTTAAGGTGAACTCGTCAAACCCTATTTTCTATCATATGATGTAATCATTCGATTTGAGTCCGATGTGAAAATCTAAATAGAAACTCTTTCTATTATTTTACTCTACCATGGCCATGGACTTCTGGACTTGATTCTCATGATTATCATAGGGTTGCTTTGAAGGAAAATCCTGATTATTCGATCCAGGTTCGTTTTAGATCTAATTCTTATTATTTTAATGAATAAAATAAATAAGGATAAATTAAATCAAATTTAATTTACCTGATTTGGGTAATCCTATTATCCTGTTGATGATCTGTATGCAGCGGAAGGTTCGGGATCTAGCCATGCAAGCGCCTAGCCTCTACCGATATCCACTCGGGCTGGATCTGGAGATCCTCTTCTCCTTTATCATGTCATAAAAAATCAGATCTGGTGGATCTTCAAAACTCCTTTTGAAGATCAGCAGTCATCCTTTGCAGCAGCGCAGCCTTCTTGCTTTTGATCGCCTTTCTTTGATCTGGATCGCACCAACCAAAGTCCAAAACCCTTTTGGATGTGGAGAGGAGAAGGAGAAGGAGGTTTGGCATGAAAGAAGAGGGGAGAGGCAGCCTTGGGAGTGGGGAATTATGATTCTCAATCATATCAAGTTATAATCTGAGTTGGGCACAGGGTCTTATTTATAGACTAATTATGATCCAACTCCTCTTCTTCCCAACCAATCATAATCCTTTGTGAAATCAGATCTAAATCTGATTGGTGGAAATAGAGTCCCCTGGATTCCTCCTTAGAGGGTGCCTAAGACCAGTCAAACTGGATTCTTAGAAGAACTCTAATTGGAATCCAAAAGGGAGGTGGAGTCCTTGTCCAACAAGGACTCCTAGGCACCTCCAACTTGAGCGCACACCTAGGGTGGCGTGCACCCTTCTCCTTGCCATGTTCTGGTAGGAGGACAGGCCCCCACCAACTCTCCAATAGGTGCATGACATGTGGTCGAAAGTCAAAGTGTCTATGGTCAACATTTGACCAGTCAAAGGTAGACTTTTGACTAAAGTCAAATAACAAGAAATGGCAGGTGACCAAAAATGGCAGGTAATGTCTTACAAAATAAGACAACCTATTTTGACTTGGAGAACCTCCAGTCAGACCATATGAAGGCCTCTGATTGAGCATAAACCCCTTTGGCTCAGACAGGACAACTTATTTATGATAGAAAAAGAAGAACGTTAGGTTCAATCGAGTGCTAGCACGATTTTCTTGAACCTAATTGAATCTCATTCAGATCAATTGAACTAGATAAGTTCAATTGATGATCACCAAATTCAAACCCTTGTTTGTGTGATCCAGTTAGGTTCAGTTCTGTATGGTAATGGGATATGTCATGATCTCTATCATCGACATCATCAAAACTCCTTTCGATGGATCAGAACTCTTCTGATTCGAACAGCTAGAATGATTGATCATCTAAATCATTCTAATTGCTTCCAAAATCCACCAATGATACCTAGCAGTATATGGTGGCAACCTATTAGAGCTGAATGTGAACCTCTTGGTGTAGCTACCTATGTGATTAAGTTCTTCTATCTTGAGCCCCGATCAGATTAGGGTTAAGGTGAACTCGTCAAACCCTATTTTCTATCATATGATGTAATCATTCGATTCGAGTCCGATGTGAAAATCTAAATAGAAACTCTTTCTATTATTTCACTCTGCCATGGCCATGGACTTCTGGACTTGATTCTCATGATTATCATAGGGCTGCTCTGAAGGGAAATCCTGATTTCTCGGTCTAGGTTCGTTCAGATCTGATTAGATCAAGAGATATATTTTAAAATTTTTCTCTTTGATCTATATCAGATCTGAGATGTTTCAAATCTAATTTTTATTATTTTAATGAATAAAATAAATAAGGATAAATTAAATCAAATTTAATTTACCTGATTTGGGTAATTCTATTACCCTGTTGATGATCTTGTATGCAGCGAAAGGTTCTGGATCTAGCCACGCAAGCGCCTGGCCTCTACCGGTATCCACTCATGCTGGATCTGAAGATCCTCTTCTTCACTATCACGTCTCGAAAAATTAGATCTAGAGGATCTTCAAAACTCCTTTTGAAGATCAGCAGTCGTCCTTTGCAGCAGCGCAGCCTTCTTGCTTTTGATCGCCTTTCTTTGATCTGGATCGCACCAACCAAAGTCCAAAATCCTTTTGGACATGGAGAGGAGAAGGAGAAGGAGGTTTGGCATGAAAGAAGAGGGGAGAGGCAGCCTTGGGCATGGGGAATTATGATTCTCAATCATATCATGTTATAATCTGAGTTGGGCACAGGGTCTTATTTATAGACTAACTGTGATCCAACTCCTCTTCTTCCCAACCAATCATAACCCTTTGTGAAATCAGATCTAAATCTGATTGGGGAGAATAGAGTCCCCTGGATTCCTCGTTAGAGGGCGCCTAAGACCAGTCAAACTGGATTCTTAGAAGAACTCTAATTGAAATCCAAAAGGGAGGTGGAGTCCTTGTCCAACAAGGACTCCTAGGCACCTCCAAATTGGGCGCACACCTAGGGTGGCGTGCGCCCTTCTCCTTGCCAGGTTCTGGTTGGGGGACAGGCCCCCACTAGCTCTCCAATAGGTGCATGACATGTGGTCAAAAGTCAAAGTGTCTATGGTCAACGTTTGACCAATCAAAGGTAGACTTTTGACTAAAGTCAAAGAACAAGAAATGGCAGGTGACCAAAAATGGCGGGTAATGTCTTACAAAATAAGACAACCTTTTCTGACTTGGACAACCTCCAGTCAGACCATATGAAGGCCTCTGATTGAGCACAAACTTCTTTGGCTCAGACAGGACAACTTATTTATGATAGAAAAAGAAGAACGTTAGGTTCAATCGAGTGCTAACATGATTTTCTTGAACCTAATTGAATCTCATTCAGATCAATTGAACTAGATAAGTTTAATTGATGATCACCAAATTCAAATCCTTGTTTGTGTGACCCAGTTAGGTTCAGTTCTGTATGGTAATGGGATATGTCATGATCTCTATCATTGACATCATCGAAACTCCTTTCGATGGATCAGAACTCTTCTGATTCGAACAGCTAGAATGATTGATCATCTAAATCATTCTAATTGCTCCCAAAATCCAGCAGTGACACCTAGCAGTATATGGTAGCAACCCATCAGAGCTGAATGCGAACCTCTTGGTGCAGCTACCTGTGTGATTCAGTCCTTCTATCTTGAGCCTCGATCAGATTAGGGTTAAGGTAAACTCGTCAAACCCTAGTTTCTGTCATATGATGTAATCATTCGATTCGAGTCCAATGTGAAAATTTAAATAGAAACTCTTTCTATTATTTCACTCTGCCATAGCCATGGGCTTCTAGACTTGATTCTCATGATTATCATAGGGCTGCTCCTCTACCACCGTGGTAGATAGATTCCATCTTGATGCCATCCAGTTCCTACAATGAACATGCTATAGCCAACATACACCTCAAGGTTCCATATGGCTAGGAGACCGAGTATTGGTGTAGTCAAACTATAACACCCTCAAGGTGAACTGTCGATGCACCTCAGGTCAAAGAACCAGACACCCTACTGCAGCATCGAGTCAGTCATTGATGAGAAGGTAGACTCCCTAATGACTACTCGAGGTGGTCACGCTCAGAGCCCTCGTTCTCTAATGAGTACCTGTACTCTCGCTCCAGTGTCTCCACACCGTAGACTCAAGACTCATCTACTAAAGAGAAGTGATTGTACACCAACCTTTCGGATCAATCACCATCCTCGTGATGATCCTATGGTTAGGAGCAATTTATGAGCTAATAATGATTATTCATGTCTTAAATTTTCAACTCTTGAAAATATGAATTATCATTGCCATCAACTCAAAGGATGTATCACAGACACTAAATACACATATGTGATAGAAAATAACCCATTTATTGATTTTAGTCAAAATTATAATTTTGCCCCTAAAAGTGTATTATAAGTGTCAGCCAATTCTGGATTCTAGGTCACATATATCTAACAATCATCCACTTATCCTAAAGCCAATTGGCTACAAGTCTAAGTCCCATCTTCTTAAGGTGGGCTTCGAACTTCTGCTGGCCCAACGGCTTTGTAAGTGGGTCTGCCACATTATCTGTGGAGTCGACTCTCTTGACCTCGATGTAACCCTTCTCGACATAATCACGGATGAGGTGGTATCGCCGCTCAGTACGCTTGGATTTTTGGTGAGACCTCGGCTCCTTAGCAAGGGCTATGGCGCCATTATTATTGCAGTATAGAGGAATGGTATCTGATGGCATTACTCCAATTTCTGCAGCAAACTTCTTGTACCAGAATGCTTCCTTCGTAGCCTTTGATGCAGCGATATATTCTGCTTCCATAGTGGAATCTACTATCATGGTTTGCTTGGAACTCTTTCAGCTGACAGCACCACCATTGCACACAAACAAACTGCCAGATGTCGACTTTCGATCATCTATATCAGACATGAAATCTGAGTCTGTGTATCCCTGGACTTGGAGTTCTCCATTACCAAAGACCAACATTATATCCTTAGTTCTTCTCAAGTACTTAAGGATACATTTCATAGAAGTCCAGTGTTCTTCACCTAGATTTGATTGATATCTGCTTGTGATACTCACAGCATGGGCTATATCAGGTCGTGTACATAGCATGGCATACATGAGGCTCCCTATTGTAGAAGCATAAGGGATCTTGCTCATGCATTCTATTTCCTCAGGTGTGCTAGGGCACATCTTCTTGGAAAGATGATTACCATGTCTGAAGGGTATTATTCCCCTCTTAGAGTTTTCCATACTAAACCTCTTTAGTACTTCCTCTATGTACATCTTCTGTGAAAGTCCTAGCATCCTATTCGGTCTATCCCTATAGACGTTAATTCCTAGAATAAAGGATGCTTCACCTAGATCTTTCATGGAGAATTCCTTGGACTACCATATTTTGACTGTCGTCAACATGGGAATATCATTCCCAATAAGGAGGATGCCATCCACATACAATACGAGAAGACAACAGCGCTCCCACTGACCTTTTTGAAACACACGGTTCCTCTTCATTTTGATGAAACCAAACTTTTGATCACATCATTGAAACGAGTGTTCCAGCTCCGAGATGCTTGCTTAAGTCCATATATGGACGCTTTGCAGCTTGCAAAACCTTGTGATCAGTATCACTGGATGTGAAACCAAATGGCTGTTCCATATAGATGTCTTCCTCAAGATATCCATTTAGGAATGCCGTTTTTCACGTCTCAGTTTGCCCATATTCATAATCCAAAATAGGCTGCAACGGCAGCATGTCGGATGGATTTTAGCATAGCCACTGGGAAAAGGTTATCCTGATAGTCAAGCCTCATGTTAACTATAACCTTTTGCCACTAGGTCTAGCTGAATGTCTCCACATTTCCCATCTGCCCATCTTTCTCTTGAAGATCCATTTACGATCCATAGGGTACTATACCTTCTAGTGGATCTACCAAGGTCCAGACTTGTTTGAGTGCATCGAGTAAATTTCTGATATCGCCCCTTGTAGGTTTTGGATCATCAACCATGAGCCCATTACGCTACGAGGAACAATTTCCTCTACGTCCTCTGAAAACTTAACCTAAGTATCTCTCAGGGGTACGGAAACTCTTTTCGATCTACGAGGTGGAGAGTAGTGTTCTTAATTGGCTCAAAACTGATTTGTTCCAATTGGTCTTAGCTCGTTCACACTTGTTTGATGACTTCTCTCATCAAGTTGATCTATTTCCCATGCCACTATCTGAATAAAACTATTTTTCAAGAAGATGGCATGCCGCTCACAAATCACATTTCATGGTCTTCTGAATGAGAAGATAGTATCCTACACTGACTCTGTTAGGATGTCCTATGAATCAGAGCTCTGAAGGACAAACCTCTAACTTGTCCGCTTGTTTCTTTTGACGTGAGCTGGACAACCCAAATTCTGAGATGAACTCAAACTTTGTTTCTTAACCGTTGCCATATCTCAAATGGTGTGTATGGAACGTTTTAGAGTAAATCCTATACTCAGTTCAGATTAGGTTGTAAGTTAACAAAGAGTTCCCCAACGGTAATATCAGGAGAGGTCTATGAAAGCTCATATGGATCGAACCATATCCAATAGAGTCCGATTTCTTATTCTACAAACCCCGTTTGAGTTGAGGATCCTTGGTGGAGTCCATTGAAGACTATGCCATTTTTCTTTAGATATTCTAGGAATTCCAGGCTAAGGTATCACCTCTCTGATGTGACGGAAGAACCTTAATGGGTTTTCCTGTTATTTTCTACTTCATGTATGAATCTTTTGAACTTTCAAAAGCTTCAACTTATGTTTATAAGATACACATACCCATACTAGATAGATCATCGGTAAAAGGATAATTGAAGGTAAGACAAAATGCCTTCTAGCCGCCACATTCAAATGGGGCCGCACACATCCAGTATGTACTAGGCATGAAGAATCTGTGACCCTTTCCCATGTCTACAAAAGGGAAAGTTTATTTCATTTGCCCTGAAGACAAGAATTCACAAGTTGATATGACTCAAGAATCAACGGATCAATAGCCCATTTTTCTCTAATTTGGTTGATCTATCTTCTGCATATGACCTAGTCTCAGGTCCATTAGATATCTCTTCATGTTTAGACTATCCCTAGTCATATTGGATTTATTCATGTTATTGCTCGATGTTTAAAATAGGTACACCAATATTACGCTGATAAAAACCATTAATAAGGAAACCATTTGCAATTTTATTTCTTCATAAGAATGTTACAATGGTGCCTTAAAAAAGCGTGATTCACATAACTTTCTTGTTACTAAGCCATGAAACAGAAGAACAAATTCTGGAAGCTCAGGCACAAAATAATAGTCATTTCGAAAACTAAGTCTAAAACCAGATGTAAATCGAGAGGGTATGTTTCCCGGCTATGCAGCAACTCGATGCACCGGATTACCGATACGTGAGATCAATGTCTCCATTCCGCTTCAGCCTCTGCTATCCTCCAGA
>QRFJ01003463.1:87527-100771 GCA_006176705.1 Cocos nucifera | reverse complement strand
ATGTTCTCTATATAGACATGCATCGAAACTTCGCTTTCGATGGATCGAGAACTCTTCTGATTCGAAACAGCTAGATGATCGATGATCTAAATCTTCTTAATTGCTCCCAAATCAACCAGTGACCACCTAGCAAGTATTTTTTAGGTGAGCAACCCATGCAGAGCTGAATATGAAACTCTTGGTGCATCTACCTGTGTGATTAAGTTCTTCTATCTTGAGCCTTTTTTTTCGATCAGATTAGGGTTGAGGGTGAACTCGTCAAACCCTGCAGTCTCTGTCATATGATGTAATCATTCGCATTCGAGTCCAATGTGTGAAAAATCTAAAGAAACTCTTTCTATTATTTCACTCTACCATGGCCATGGATTTCTGGACTTTGATTCTCATGATCATTATATGGCTACTTCCTTCATACCACGAGGTAGATTAGATCCCATCTTGATGCAATCCAGATCTCCTACAATGAACATTGCTATAGCAAATTACACCTCAGGGTTCCATATGGTAGGAGACCGTAGAATGTGTAGTCAAACTATAAACACCCTCAAGGTGAACTGCCGATTGCATCTCAGGTGTCAAAGAAACCAGACTACACTACTTTGCGTTAGCATCGAGTCAGTGCGATTGACGATGAAGGTAGACTCCCTGAATGACCTGACGTCGAGGTGGTCACGCTCAGTTGCCCTCATTCCTAACGAGTAACCCTGTCTCTCGCTTCCATGTCTTCCACACCGTGACTCAAGACTCATTACTAAAAGAAACAGCCGATCGTTACACCAACCTTCCGATCAATTCACATCCTCGTGATTGTATCCTATGTCGGAGCTGTTTATGAGTTAATAATATTATTCATGTCTTAAATTTTCAACTCTTGAAAATATGGTAATTATCTTACATTAACTCAAAGGTATGTATCACAGACACTAAATTACACATGTTGTGATAGAAAATAACCCATTTATTAATTATAGCAAAATTTATAATTTGCCCCTAAGAGTGTCATTACAGAGTGTCATAGCCAATTCTGCGCTTCTAGGGCACATATAGTCTAACACAGATGAAGATGCTATACCAACATACATCTCAGGATTCGAATGGCTAGAAGATCGGTTTTGGTTATAGCAAACATAACCACCCTCAAGGTGTATACTGCCGATTGCACCTTCAGGTCAAAGAACCAGAGTACACCCACTATAGCATCGAGCCCTAGTCATCGATTGAGAAGCGTATATGACTTTCCTTATGACTGCCTCGAGGTGGTCACGCTCAGTGCTCTTATCTTTAATGAGTACCGTATACCACTTTCGCCTCGGTATGTACTCCAACCTCACTGTAGACTTATGACTCATATATCCTTAAGAACAGTTGAACATCGTACCACCAATCTTTAGGATCGGCATCCACTCATCCCTTATGAGACCTACAATCAGAAGCACATTTATAATTAATTTTATGAAAATTGTATCTTAAATTTTTCATAACTCTTGAAAATAATTAAATTATCATTATTATCAACTCAAAGGATTTGTATCTTGCAGATACTTTAACACATCACTATGATAAGATAGATCCCTTTTATTAACCTTTATAATCAAAATTATAAAATTGATCTTAGAGAGTGACTCACATACCAACGATTGACTTTAAGACCAATATGCAACTCTCGTAAGCCAGGCACATATCTAACAGCGTCCGAAACAATAACTACACTTCGCATAAGAGGTATCCGGAATCCACTTTTGCTACAACAAAACCCAAAGCAACAACTAATCCTCCACCTAAACCACGACTCTTCCTAATGCTCCTACAGAAAAAACCTAATCCACTACCCAGTCCTAACCTGCTGACCTCTATAGATCATCCATCTTCATCATCCCCAAGGCTTCGCAAATCAATGCTCTGGATGAACCACTGAATACATCTGATTACTTTCCTGCCTTCCTACCACCAAAGGATGTATAGTCGCTTCTTCAGCCTTCCTTTGGCCATTACTCCTTAGAAAATCTCTCTTCATCTATTAAAAAGCTCCACACTGCCCATCTTTCTAGAGAACCTTGATGCTCTCTATTGAGATACCTTCCTCGGCTGCTACACCATTGAGCCTCTCTTAGCCCTACATCTTAGGGAAGCACTATTGTAGCACTTCAGCGCTCCCTACCTTATCTACCATCATACATTCCAGCCTTTTCATCAAGATCAATAAGTAAATCATGCACCCAAATCTTCCACCTCGAGAGAAATCTCTTTTCGATAATCCTTTCAACCTCCATCTTCAACCTGCTACTCCCGATTAGCCAAACCACAGTAATAACAAAGGTAGATCTAAGACATATCATGAAATACTTATGTAGATTTTTGATTTCACTATGTATGACTTCTCCTTCTCTTCCATGCACCATCAGGATCTGATACCAATTGTTGCAACAATCAGTACTGCTCTAGTACCAATTATTATAATCCATGGTACCACTCTGATACCAAATGTTGGCGCATCATCCTGGCATCACCTAGCTCCGATACTATATTGCGAAAATCCAAGATCTTTAGCATGGACTTGGAGAGATTTTTGATGTTCTCTAAGACTACATACCATAGATTCACCATCTAGATCTATGCTAGGGTGCCTCTTTCCTAGGGGTCGAGAGAAGTGCCCATTGAAGGAAAAATCCTATTTTTCACTGCAAGATTGTGTAGACCTGATCAAATCTAAAATGGATTTTTCTAAAAATTTTTAAATGTTCCAATCTAATCTAAGAGTTCTCAGATCTGATCATGATGATCTAAAATTAAAAATTAAAATAAAAATTAAATTAGATTTAATATCATATCTTATTTGGATAATCTGATTATCCTGCGATGATCCTGTTGATTTCTGACGTTCTGGAAAGAGCCACGCATGCGTACCTGACCTCTACCTAGTATCCACTCAAGGTAGGATCTAAACATCTTCTCCTCATAAATCTCTTTCTCCAAAAATTAAATCTAGATTCTAATTTGAAAAGTCCTTCAAAAAAAATTTCTAAAGGACAATCTGTTCGTCCATCTCTTATGAACATCATCGCGTAGATGCTGAATTCTTTATACCAAAATTTGACCTTGGACCTTCAACTCAGATTTATGCCTAACTTTTTAGGCATGTAGAAGAGAGGGAGAGAGAGGATAGAGGATGAATTTGGGATATCTGGAAATGGTAGGCTCCTTTTAGATATGGAAAAAATAAATTTCTCCATGAAGAGCCTTAGCGCAAGGGTTATTATACAAAAGCATAGCACCAAGTTAGAGTCCCTCTTTGATCAAAATCCTTATTTTTTCAACCATTGGGACTTATGGAATTGATCTCCACAAAAATTCCTAGATCTCATCTAATATTGACACCAAAAATCAATCTCGAAGGTGGCAGCATGAGTGGATAAGGAAGAGTCCACTGCGCCTAAGACTCTTCCCTCAAGAGTTTGATCCAAATCAAACTCTATCATAACTTAGACTAGACACCTCCAAAAATCATAAAATTTGGTACACCTAATGTATAATTCATGCACTATCATATATCCAAAAATTAGATCAAAATGATTTCTAAAAAATTTTCTAGAAGCATCTGATCAGGTGATCCTCAATTCTCTCAAATAGGTCAACTTTTGACCCTAGTCCAATTTGACTATGAATTGATTTAATTTCTACAATTAATCTAACCTGGACTTATTCCAGCTAGATGAAAATAAATTCATTCAAAATACAAGAATGAGTCAAATCAAATTTGACTTTGTTATGACAAATCAAAATGATTTCAGAAGGAGAAACTTAGGCTAAATCGTGTGCTAGCACGATTACCTTGAACCTGATTGGATCTAATCCAAATCAATCAAATTGGATTAGCTCAATTGATGACATCCAGACCCAAACCCTTGTTTGTATGATTCAGTTAGATTCAATTCTTTATGGTAATGAGATATGTCATGATCTCCATCATCGATATCATCGAAATACCTTTCGATGGATCAGAACTTTTCTGATTCATACAATTAGAATGATTGATCATCAAAATTATTCTAATTGCTCTCAAAATCCACCAGTACTAGTGACACCTAGCAATATATGGTGGCAACCCATTAGAACTGAAAGTGAACCTTTCGGTATAGTTACCTGTGTAATTGGGTTCTTCTATGTTGAGCCCAGATTAGATTAGGGTTAAGATGAACTCATCAAACCCAATGTCTGTCATATGAATTAATCATTCGATTTGAGTCCAATGTGAAATCCTAATAGAAACTCTTTCTATCATCTTCATTCTACCATGGGCATGGGCTTAAGGACTCAATCTCATGATTATCATAGGGTTACACCTCATCTATCGAGGTAGATAGATCTCCTTATTGGTGCAATCCAACTCCTACAATGAATATGCTGTAGCCAACATACACCTCAAGATTTCAAATAGCTAGGAGATCGAGTTATGATATAGTCAAACTATAACACCCTCAAGGTGAACTATCAATGCACCTCAAATCAAAGAACCGTACACACTACTACAGCATCGAGTCAATCATCGATGAGAAGGTAAACTTCCTTATGACTACTCGAGGTAGTCACGCTCAGTGCCCTCATTCTGTAACAAGTACCTATACTCTCATTTTGGTGTCTCCACACCGTAGACTCAAGACATATCTATCCTAAGAAAATGATCGTACACCAACCTTCGAGATCGATCATCATTCCCATGATAATCCTACGGTCAGGAGTATTTTATGAGTTAATTATGAAAATTCATGTCTTAAATTTTCAACTTTTGAAAATATGAATTATCATTACCATTAACTTAAAGAATGTATCACAGACATTTTTAAATACACACTATGATAGAAAAAATAATATATTTATTAATTTATAATCAAAATTATAAAATTTTTCTTAGAAGTGTATTATAAGTGATAGCCAATCTGACTTCTAGGGCACACATCTAACAAATCCCCACTTGATCTAAAGCTAATTGGCTATAAATCTAAGTTCCATCTTCTCAAGGTGAGCTTCAATCTTTTATTGGCTCAATGGCTTTATCAGCAAGTTAGCTACTGATAAGCATCATAAATTTATCAATAAAAATACTAATTTATTAATTAATTTATATTAATTTTTAAGAATTATTAATCAATTTATATATAATTTTTGAAAAATTCATATTTTTATTAATTAAAAAATAATTAAAAAATAATAAAAAATAATAAAAATTAAAAAATAAAATTTTATTATCAATAGAAAGAGCTCATTTTTTTGATCACAACAAAATAAATTTTAAGTAAAACGGAGCTAAAATGGAAAAGATATGAATTTTTAAAAATATAAAATAAATAAAAATTAAATAAAAAAGAAAATGGCTCAGCCGGCTCCGCAAGCCGAGCCACCAAGCCAAGCCGAGCCACCAAGCCAAGCCAAGCCATCAAAGCCGACTCAGCCGTTGAAGCCATCAGCCGGTCCACGATCCAGGCGTGGACCGCCAGCTCAGCAAAATCCGGCGAATCAGAGCTTGCCACGTGGTGGACCTAGACCCCTAAAGGGTCTACAGAAATTTATCGCGGCTCACAAGGGTAATTTAGTCTTTTCGCTCGGCAACAGAAGCGCTGATTGGTTGCGGTGTGCGGTGCGGTCGGTCCTACGCGGTCCATGGGAACAGTGATTGCGCGATCGGACGGATGTGGTTGTTTGCGGTCAGGATCGGACGGCTGTGGTTGCTTCCGGAATTTTATTCAGCTACAAGACATCACGCGGATCACCATCGGATGGCAGCGCTCGATCCAGGCGATGATCCGATGGTCCAGAAAGCTCCCGACGGTGATCAAACTCTCAGGCGCATGATTTGCGGCCAGATTTCCTCCATCAAGCGCGATCCAACGGCCAGAATTTAATCCGACCCGATCTGAGCTGATCTGCATCCGATTTTGATGATTTTTGGACCGTTGGATTCCTATTGAATGGCTGGATTTTATCAGATTTATCAGAGATGTATCAGAGCTATTTTAATTCAAATTTTATTCAAGATTTTGATGATTACAAAGGTCATTAGTCCCACATTGCCTTTAGAAGCAAACTTATCCAGCCCTCCTAGCTCTATAAAAAGGACCCCAGGCCTCCAAAAATCAATATCTCCGATCAAGGTGAAGCTTTGGTACAGGGCGAAGCCAGGCTATGGGTTAAAGGCTGCTTCGAAGCAACGGGTGCCGAGAAGAAGAGCCGAGCTTCTACACCATCTTTCTGCCAATGCCGATCCAAGATCAGAGATCAGGCTATTTTATTTTATTTTTTTCTTTTTAAATTTTATGTATTTAAATTCTAAAATTTTAATTAATAAAAATTTTATTTTTTGCATTTTAATTTCTTACTTTTTATTTTTATTATAATTTAATTTCTATGCACTTTAATTATTACTTTTTATTTTATTGCAAGTAGATGCTAAGATCTAACTAATAGATCTTAGTACCAAAGTTTAAATTTCTGCACCTTTTAATTTTTATTTTCAATTTTCCGACTTCACTTTTGATTTCAAAATTCAAATCTTTTCTTTTTCTTTTCAAAAATCAAAGATTTCAAATCTAAAAATACTACCTTCCCTGTGGATTCGACCCGACTCACTACTATCTACGCATTTTCAATGATTTTAAGAAGTCGGATTAAACTGATAAACACGGTGTCTTAACGACAACATCGCGTTCCTATCAAGTTTTTGGCGCCGTTGCCGGGGAAGGAATAGATGCTATTTTTTTCTTTGATTTCTTTGATTTTTTTTATAAATTAATTATATTTTTTTAATATTGCTTACTAATTTTTTTTATTTATTTTGTAGAAAAAAAAAAGAGAAAATGAAGAAAGCATCAAATTTTGGTGAGATCAATCCTAACCCTAGTCCTCTTTTCTTTTTATTTATTTATTTATTTATTTTATTTTTAAATTAATTTAAAAAAATATTCATTTAAACCTAATTAAAAGCCTCATGATAAGATTAGAAACCCTAACTGTTTAGAGCATGCATCATATTAGTTTTATTTTTATTTTATTTTTATTTTTATTTTTTTGGTGATTGCTGGAGGCAAGGTAAGCCTTTCAGAATTCAATTAGTTGCATGCATCTAGTTTAAATTGCATAAGAACCCTTTGATTGAATTTTTTTTTTTTTTCGTGCATATTCATATTAAATCAAATTAAGGGCACAACCCAATTAAACAAGATAAGGTGGGGATTTGATCACCCTTCCTTAGCCCACAAACAACCAACCAAGCATCCTGCATTGACCTAAGCCTTTAATTTTAAAATCAATTAGACATCAACCCTAGGAACTCGAGCTCAATAGGACAAGGAATCCTAAGAGTTGAACCGGGTTAGGATAAGTCAATTTGACTGGTGTCTAGGAAAGTGGTTCAGGGACGACTGGGCCCGAAGGAAGGTGGTTTCTAATTGGTTCCGTTCGCTTACCTGGCCAAGCACAATTGGTGTCTAAGGCAAGCAACGGGGGGACTCCCACCGACCTTACACTTACCTGGCTAGTTGATTGGCTAATCCTACACTTGGAGGGCTTGAAGGTGACCTTGGCAGTTAGGAGCTGTCTAGATCTAGGATAACCCTTAGTCAGGATTGATTGACCAACTTGATTGCTAACCAACATCAAACCTAATTAAACCTAATTCTTCTCTTTCTTCTTAGTTCTAGGACTCCTTAGGACCTCTTCTTTAGAACTCTTCTTTCTTTCTTACTCCTCTAAAAATAAAATAAAAATAAAATAAAATAAAAATTAAATTAAACTAACTAAAAAATATTAAAAATAATAATTAAATTAAATTAAATTAAATTAAAATTAACAAATAAAATAATTAAAAAAATTAATTTTTAATATAATAAAATAATAATAAAAAAAATAATTAAAAAAAAATTCTAAAATTTTTTTTTGAACCATACATTAGGGTTACACTAATACATGCATGGTAGGAAATCACTTTTTCTGATTTAGTTGAACTTAATTGAATGGTTGATTCACATTAAACATAATAATAATGGCTAATATGAATCTAATTGTCCAAAAATTAGATAAAGTTGACCTTCTTGCTCAGAAAATAGATCAACTCCTAACCCTAGGTCAACAATCTCCTGCACAATTCACATCATCTTCTAATTATCAGGAGAATTATTCAATCTGTGCTAGTCCAACCCATCATGTAAGTGAATGTCCTATGACTGCACAGTTTCCATATTTTATCCAAGAACAAGTTCAAGCTACTCAAGGATACTCCAAATTGATTAATGACCCATTTTCAAATTCATATAATTCAGATTGGAGTAACTTTAATTTTTCTTGGACATCCCAACAGACTCAGGCTCAGACCCAAATTTCACTTGAGCAAAATAGGCCCCAATATCAAAATTATGCCTATAATAATGGTCAGCCTAGTCAGTTTAACCAGCCATCATATTATAATCAGCCTTCATACCCACCTCCTCAACAGACCAATCTAGCTGATGATAGATTTAACCAACTTCAACAATTAATTCTAACTCAACAGCAATCTATCGCCAGACTAGAAGCTCAAATAGGATAATTAGTTGAGTCTAACATGAGGAGAGAACTAGATCAACTACCGAACCTACCAATTTCAAACAACCCACCTAATGACCACCAACCACCTGGATTAAATTATCAATCTAATGTTTCATCTAAGAATCTCCAATTTGAGAATGCCAAAGTAATTCCTGAACTTAAAAGCTATAGGATTCTTATGGACCCATACCAAGACCAGGTGAGAGAGGCTAGTACTGATGCTAGCCAAAATAAAAATTTAGAGGAACTGGTTAGTACTGAGACTAACCACATAGAAGAACCCAAGCCAGGAATTAGTACTGATGCTAGTTCCAGTTTAAATGAGATAGAAATAAGGGAAAAGAGAATAGATGATTTACCCGAGACTTATAAACCTAATGTCCTATTCCCTTCAACCCTAGAAGCTGGTTCTTCTTATAAAAATCAAAAGGCATGTAATGAAATGTCAATGGAGTTGTTTAAGCAAGGATCACATTAATTTACCTCCAGAATTAAAACCGCCTTTAGTCACCATTCCAGCACCCATTGAATCAAACTTAACTCCTAATACAAAAACTCCATTCATGAGCATTTTAGAAGAACAAATAGGAGTAATTCTTAATAAACATGGGTCTGAGAATGGAATCATAAATTATATCCCTAAAATTAACAAAGAATTATATCAATAATGGGATTATAAATCAATCTTTCTGAGATTGGCAATCCAAAACCATTGGAATTTGTCAATCCAATATTCGACACAGGATAGTGAGCTACATTGTGTCTGGCTGAAGACGGTAAACTTAGCGCTTGTTGGGAGGCAACCCAATATTTAGTTTTTATCTAATTTATCTTTTTAGTTTATTTTTTTTTAGGATAATTTGAATAAGTTGGAGGGAGAGCTCAAATTTTCAAAGGCATGTGCTGGACCTAAAAATATACTGAGTTAGGTGTATTCTTTCATGTTCTTTATTACATCCTTTATTTTTTCTTCTCCATTGAGGACAATGTCGATTAAGTTGGGGGGAGAGAAAAATAAAAAAAATTTTAAAATTTTAAGTCCTCGAAAAAGTTAGTATTTAGTATTTAGATACTTGATTATGCTTAAGAATCGAATTAAACTAAGCATTTTTAAAAGAAAATTGATGCACAGATTCAGAGAATCTGTGAGATATTGAGGAATCAAGTATTAAGAAAATTCAATAAAGAGTTAAGTCCTAGAACATAAAAATTTTTTTTCTTGGAGCATTTCTAATTATTTCTACTAGCATCAAAGAAAAGTCTACTTTTTATAGGCTTGTGTAGGGTAACTATACGTTTCTTCATATAAAAATTTATTTTAATAAAATAGTTTCCAAGTACTTCTCACTGAGTAACCGGGCCTCTTTGCCTAAGCAAGCATTGAGTTTCGCGTCAAAAGGTGGGAAGGGCAAAGAAGCTCGTTGTAAAGCTAGTCTTAACTCGTAGCCTATTTGATTCGAGCTAGTAAGCCCGAGGGGTATTCTATACCTAGTGCCCTAAAGCCAACTGGTTTGGGAGTCATTGGCCCAAGACTCGCTACATGGATCAAATAGAAAGCTTAAGGAGTTAAGACACTCAATAGTGGTACAACGTTAAAAAAAAAAAAAAAAAAAAAAAAACATTGGTTTCCCACCAAGTAACCGGGTCCCGTTGCCTAAGTAAGCAATGATATTCGCATCAAAAAGTGGGCAATGTGAAAATAAAAATTAATAAATGAAGGATGGAAGTAGCAATACACCTGCCTATATGAAATTAGACAAATCAGAGATAAAGGTAGGATAATTTAGAAAAAGTTCTGAAAAATTTAATGTTCTTTACTTAATTTTTCTATTGATAAGTATTAATACCCCAATGATATATCTCATTTAAGCTCTACTGAATATCAATGGCCATTTTGAAAATTGCTTAGGTAAAATTCGAAACTCTAAAGTTAAAAGGTATTTAAAACTAAATTCTTTCTTTACTCGAGGACGAGCAAAGCTTAAGTTGGGGGGTGTGATAAGCATCATAAATTCACCAATAAAAGTATTAATTTATTAATTAATTTATATTAATTTTTAAGAATTATTAATCAATTTATATATAATTTTTAAAAAATTCATATTTTTATTAATTAAAAAATTAATTAAAAAATAATAAAAAATAATAAAAATTAAAAAATAAAATTTTATTATCAATAGAAAGAGCTCATTTTTTTGATCACAACGAAATAAATTTCAAGTAAAATGGAGCTAAAATGGAAAAGATATGAATTTTTAAAAATATAAAATAAATAAAAATTAAATAAAAAAGAAAATGGCTCAGCCGGCTCCGCAAGCCGAGCCACCAAGCCAAGCCGAGCCACCAAGCCAAGCCAAGCCATCAAAGCCGACTCAGCCATTGAAGCCATCAGCCGGTCCACGATCCAGGCGTGGACCGCCAGCTCAGCAAAATCCGGCGAATCAGAGCTTGCCACGTGGTGGACCTAGACCCCTAAAGGGTCTACAGAAATTTATCGCGGCTCACAAGGGTAATTTAGTCTTTTCGCTCGACAACAGAAGTGCTGATTGGTTGCGGTGTGCGGTGCGGCCGGTCTACGCGGTCCATGGGAACAGTGATTGCGCGATCGGACGGATGTGGTTGTTTGCGGTCAGGATCGGACGGCTGTGGTTGCTTCCGAATTTTATTCAGCTACAGACATCACGCGGATCACCATCGGATGGCAGCGCTCGATCCAGGCGATGATCCGATGGTCCAGAAAGCTCCCGACGGTGATCAAACTCTCAGGCGCATGATTTGCGGCCAGATTTCCTCCATCAAGCGCGATCCAACGGCCAGAATTTAATCCGACCCGATCTGAGCTGATCTGCATCCGATTTTGATGATTTTTGGACCGTTGGATTTCTATTGAATGGCTGGATTTTATCAGATTTATCAGAGATGTATCAGAGCTATTTTAATTCAAATTTTATTCAAGATTTTGATGATTACAAAGGCCATTAGTCCCACATTGCCTTTAGAAGCAAACTTATCCAGCCCTCCTAGCTCTATAAAAAGGACCCCAGGCCTCCAAAAATCAACATCTCCGATCAAGGTGAAGCTTTGGTACAGGGCGAAGCCAGGCTATGGGTTAAAGGCTGCTTCGAAGCAACGGGTGCCGAGAAGAAGAGCCGAGCTTCTACACCATCTTTCTGCCAATGCCGATCCAAGATCAGAGATCAGGCTATTTTATTTTATTTTCTTTTCTTTTTAAATTTTATGTATTTAAATTCTAAAATTTTAATTAATAAAAATTTTATTTTTGCATTTTAATTTCTTACTTTTTATTTTTATTATAATTTAATTTCTGCACTTTAATTATTACTTTTTATTTTATTGCAAGTAGATGCTAAGATCTAACTAAGTAGATCTTAGTACCAAAGTTTAAATTTCTGCACCTTTTAATTTTTATTTTCAATTTTCCGACTTCACTTTTGATTTCAAAACTCAAATTCTTTTCTTTTTTCTTTTCAAAAAAATCAAAGATTTCAAATCTAAAAACACTACCTTCCCTGTGGATTCGACCCGACTCACTACTATCTACGCATTTTCAATGATTTTAAGAAGTCGGATTAAACTGATAAACACGGTGTCTTAACGACAACATCGCGTTTTATTTTGGGATTCCAAAGAAGTTAACAGTCAAATGATATGGTTTCGGAAACCAGGACCCCTCACAAATCGTTTACACAGAGCCAATGAATAATTTTAAAAGCTATTGTCTGCTCATTAAATGCTAACTGACACATGTAATTCATATTTCAACATACAGTTTAGCTAAGACAAATTGAAACAGGGAGAATAGCATTTCTGGGATAATAAGATGGACATGTAAGCTGAACATATAGTAAAAGGGCACTAAAATCACCATAGAATATAGTAGATGTTCGGAAAGAGATTAACATGCTTGTGCCTACTAAGAGGAAATTGTCTGAATGTATGTCTTAAAAAAATGAAGCAGATGAGTCAATAACTAATATATGCAGCACTAGATTTATGGTATATCTAATAATGATCTTAAAACCATATACTTAGGCAAGTCTTATTCTAACTAGTGAACACTTATTGTGAGAAGTATAGACTTCTTAGGTCTTTCGCCAACGACATTGAGAGAGTATTGGCCCAACAATTACTACCTAAGAGCAGAAATCTAAATAGTATTGAGTGACCAGAAATAGCCTACTGAGACACTTAAAGTTTATTACCCTTCGGAGAAGATTCTAGACTAATGACTGCTAAGAAGCTAAGTTAGTGAAACAACATCAAGAGGAAGATTGTCAAGATAAAAGAAGAATTTAATAGCCCCTTAATCCACGCACATCAAAGCAAGATTAGGAATCCGATGAAACGGAAGAATGAAGAACAAAATAAGAAATAACCTCAATCATAAGAAAGTTTCAAGAAAGATTTTTGAAGAGAAAATAAGAAAATGAGAAGGCTACCTACCAAAGGGAGCATAGCCAAGAAAAGGATAGGGAGGCAGCCCCTTAGTTTCTATGAATGTAAGAAGTCGGGCACTTTAAAGTCTGAAATGTCTCTCAACGTTAAAGGATTTCCCAAGAAATATAAGAAAAAGGCTATGATGGCACAATGGAATGATAGTGATGACTCAAGCCTCCGAAAAGGAAGAATGCTCATGAATGAATAGAAAT
>QRFJ01003463.1:32928-87502 GCA_006176705.1 Cocos nucifera | reverse complement strand
AAGCGAAAGAGCTAAGGACCAAGTGGAACCAAATCAGGTTGAGCCAATAAGAACACTACCTCCTCCACCTCGTAGATCGGAAAGAGTTTCCCGTCCCCCTGAAAGATACTTAGGTATTATTTCAGAGGAGTAGAGGAAATGTTCCTCATAGGTAATGGTGCTCATGGTGATGATCCAAAACCTACAATGAGGCGATATCAGATATCGACTCCGAGAAATGGCTTGAGGCAATGAAGTCAGAGATCGACTCGATGCACTCAAACCAAGTCTGGACCTTGGTAGATCCACCAGAAGGTATAGTACCTATTGGGTGTAAATGGATCTTCAAGAGAAAGATTGGTGCAGATGGGAATGTGGAGACATTCAAGGCTAGACTGGTGGCAAAAGGTTATAGTCAACGCGAAGGCATTGACTATCAGGATACCTTTTCCCCGGTAGCTATGCTAAAATCCATCCGCACATTGCTTGCTGTTGCAGCCTATTTCGATTATGAAAATATGGCAAATGGACGTGAAAACGGCATTCCTAAATGGATATCTTGAGGAAGATATCTATATGGAACAGCCGCTAGGTTTCACATCCAGTGATACTGATCACAAGGTTTGCAAGCTGCAAAGGTCCATATATGGACTTAAGCAAGCATCTCGGAGCTGGAACACTCATTTCAATGATGTGATCAAAAAGTTTGGTTTCATCAAAAATGAAGAGGAACCATGTGTTTTCAAAAAGGTCAGTGGGAGCGCTGTTGTCTTCCTCGTATTGTACGTGGATGACATCCTCCTTATTGGGAATGATATTCCCATGTTGACATCAGTCAAGATGTGGTTGTCTAAGGAATTCTCCATGAAAGACCTAGGTGAAGCATCCTTTATTCTAGGAATTAAGGTCTATAGGGATAGACCGAATAGGATGCTAGGACTTTCACAGAAAATGTACATAGAGGAAGTACTAAAGAGGTTTAGTATGGAAAACTCTAAGAGGGGATTAATACCCTTCAGACATGGTATTCATCTTTCCAAGAAGATGTGCCCCAGCACACCTGAGGAAATAGAACGCATGAGCAAGATCCCTTATGCTTCTGCAATAGGGAGCCTCATGTATGCCATGCTATGTACACGACCTGATATAGCCCATGCTGTGAGTGTCACAAGCAGATATCAGTCAAATCCAGGTGAAGAACACTGGACTTCTGTGAAATGTATCCTTAAGTACTTGAGAAGAACTAAGGATATGATGTTGGTCTTTGGTAATGGAGAACTCCAAGTTCAGGGATACACAGACTCGGACTTCATGTCCGATATAGATGATCGAAAGTCGACATCTGGAAGTCTGTTTGTGTGCAATGGTGGAGCTGTCAGCTGGAAGAGTTCCAAGCAAACTGTGATAGCAGATTCCACCATGGAAGCAGAATATATAGCTGCATCAGAGGCTGCAAAGGAAGCATTCTGGTACAAGAAATTTGCTGCAGAAATTGGAGTAATGCCATCAGATGCCATTCCTCTTTACTGCGACAACAATGGCGCCATAGCCCTTGCTAAGGAGCCGAGGTCTCACCAGAAGTCCAAGCACATCCGCGATTACCTTGAGAAAGGTTACGTTGAGGTCAAGAGAGTCAACTCCACAGATAATGTGGCAGACCCACTTACAAAGCCGTTGGGCCAGCAGAAGATCGAAGCCCACCTTGAGAAGATGGGACTTAGACTTGTAGCCAATTGGCTTTAGGACAAGTGGGAGATTGTTAGATATATGTGCCCTAGAAGCCAGAATTGGCTGACACTTGTAATACACTTCTAGGGGCAAAATTATAATTTTGACTATAATTAATGAAATGGGTTATTTTCTATCACACATGTGTATTTAGTGTCTGTGATACATCCTTTGAGTTAATGGTAATGATAATTCATATTTTCAAGAGTTGAAAATTTAAGACATGAATAATCATTATTAACTCATAAACAGCTCCCGACCATAGGATCATCACGAGGATGGTGATTGATCCGGAAGGTTGGTGTACGATCGCTTCTCTTTAGTAGATGAGTCTTGAGTCTACGGTGTGGAGACACCGGAGCGAGAGTACAGGTACTCGTTAGAGAACGAGGGCACTGAGCGTGACCACCTCGAGTAGTCATTAGGAAGTCTACCTTCTCGTCAATGACTGACTCGATGCTGCAGTAGTGTGTCTGGTTCTTTGACCTGAGATGCATCGGCAGTTCACCTTGAGGGTGTTATAGTTTGACTACACCATTACTCGGTCTCCTAGCCATATGGAACCCTGAGGTGTATGTTGGCTGTGACATGTTCATTGTAGGAACTGGATTGCATCAAGATGGGATCTATCTACCTCGGTGGTAGAGGAGTAGCCCTATGATGATCATGAGAATCAAGTCCTGAAGCCCATGGCCATGGCAGAGTGAAATAATAGAAAGAGTTTCTATTTAGATTTTCACATTGGACTCGAATCGAATGATTACATCATATGACAGAGACTAGGGTTTGACGAGTTCACCTTAACCCTAATCTGATCGGGGCTCAAGATAGAAGAACTTGAATCACACAGGTAGCTGCACCAAGAGGTTCGCATTCAGCTCTGATGGGTTGCCACCATATACTGCTAGGTGTCACTGGTGGATTTTGGGAGCAATTAGAATGATTTAGATGATCGATCATTCTAGCTGTTCGAATCAGAAGAGTTCTGATCCATCGAAAGGAGTTTCGATGATGTCTATGATAGAGATCATGACATATCCCATTACCATACAGAACTGAACCTAACTGGGTCACACAAACAAGGGTTTGAATCTGGTGATCATCAATTGAACTGATCTAGTTCAATTGATCTGAATGAGATTCAATTAGGTTCAAGGAAATCGTGCTAGCACTCGATTGAACCTAACGTTCTTCTTTTACTATCATAAATAAGTTGTCCTGACTGAGCCAAAGGAGTTTGTGCTCAATCAGAGGCCTTCATATGGTCTGACTGGAGGTTGTCCAAGTCAGAATAGGTTGTCTTATTTGTAAGACATTACCTGCCATTTTTGGTCACCTGCCATTTCTTGTTCTTTGACTTTGGTCAAAAGTCTACCTTTGACTGGTCAAACGTTGACCATTCACCCTTTGACTTTTGACCACATGTCATGCACCTATTGGAGAGCTGGTGGGGGCCTGTCCCCCTGCCAGAACCTGGCAAGGAGAAGGGCGCACGCCAAGGGTGGCGTGAGCCCAAGTAGGAGGCGCCTAGGAGTCCTTGTTGGACAAGGACTCCACCTCCCTTTTGGATTCCAATCAGAGTTCTACTAAGAATCCAGTTTGACTGGTCTTAGGCGCCCTCTAAGGAGGAATCCAGGGGTCTCTATTCCAACCAATCAGATTTAGATCTGATTTCACAAAGGGTTGTGATTGGTTGAGAGGAAGAGGAGTTGGATCACAAGAGGTCTATAAATAAGACCCTGCGCCCAACCCTAATTCCAATGCTATTAGATACGCCCCAAGGCTGCCTCTCCCCTCCTTCTCCATGCCATAGTCTCTTCTCCTCTTGCTCTCCACGTCCAAAAGGTGTTTTGGACTTAGTTTGGTGCGATTCAGATCAAGGAAAGGCGATCAAAAGCAAGAAGGCTGCGCTGCTGCAAAAGGACGACTGCAGATCTTCAAAAGAGTTTTGAAGATCCTCCAGATCAGATCCAGATCTGATTTTTGGAGGTGTGATAGAGAAGAAGAGGATCTCCAGATCCAACCCGAGTGGATACCGGTAGAGGCCAGGCGCTTGCGTGGCTAAGATCCAGAACCTTCCGCTGCAATCAGGATCATCTACAGGGTAATAGGATTACCCAAATCAGGTAAATTAAATTTGATTTAATTTATCTTATTTTATTTTATTTATTAAAATAATAAGAATCAGATCTGAAACATATCAAGATCTGATTGAGATCAAGAGAAAATTTTTGAAATATATCTCTTGATCTAATCAGATCTGGACGAACCTGGACCGGGAAATCAGGATTTTAGTACAGGTACTCGTTAGAGAACGAGGGCACTGAGCGTGACCACCTCGAGTAGTCATTAGGGAGTCTACCTTCTCGTCAATGACTGACTCGATGCTGCAGTAGTGTGTCTGGTTCTTTGACCTGAGATGCATCGGCAGTTCACCTTGAGGGTGTTATAGTTTGACTACACCATTACTCGGTCTCCTAGCCATATGGAACCCTGAGGTGTATGTTGGCTATAGCATGTTCATTGTAGGAACTGGATTGCATCAAGATGGGATCTATCTACCTCGGTGGTAGAGGAGTAGCCCTATGATGATCATGAGAATCAAGTCCAGAAATCCATGGCCATGGTAGAGTGAAATAATAGAAAGAGTTTCTATTTAGATTTTCACATTGGACTCGAATCGAATGATTACATCATATGACAGAGACTAGGGTTTGACGAGTTCACCTTAACCCTAATCTGATCGGGGCTCAAGATAGAAGAACTTAATCACCACAGGTAGCTGCACCAAGAGGTTCACATTCAGCTCTGATGGGTTGCCACCATATACTGCTAGGTGTCACTGGTGGATTTTGGGAGCAATTAGAATGATTTAGATGATCGATCATTCTAGCTGTTCGAATCAGAAGAGTTCTGATCCATCGAAAGGAGTTTCGATGATGTCTATGATAGAGATCATGACATATCCCATTACCATACAGAACTGAACCTAACTGGGTCACACAAACAAGGGTTTGAATCTGGTGATCATCAATTGAACTGATCTAGTTCAATTGATCTGAATGAGATTCAATTAGGTTCAAGGAAATCGTGCTAGCACTCGATTGAACCTAACGTTCTTCTTTTACTATCACAAATAAGTTGTCCTGACTGAGCCAAAGGAGTTTGTGCTCAATCAGAGGCCTTCATATGGTCTGACTGGAGGTTGTCCAAGTCAGAATAGGTTGTCTTATTTGTAAGACATTACCTGCCATTTTTGGTCACCTGCCATTTCTTGTTCTTTGACTTTGGTCAAAAGTCTACCTTTGACTGGTCAAACGTTGACCATTCACCCTTTGACTTTTGACCACATGTCATGCACCTATTGGAGAGCTGGTGGGGGCCTGTCCCCCTGCCAGAACCTGGCAAGGAGAAGGGCGCACGCCAAGGGTGGCGTGAGCCCAAGTAGGAGGCGCCTAGGAGTCCTTGTTGGACAAGGACTCCACCTCCCTTTTGGATTCCAATCAGAGTTCTACTAAGAATCCAGTTTGACTGGTCTTAGGCACCCTCTAAGGAGGAATCCAGGGGTCTCTATTCCAACCAATCAGATTTAGATCTAATTTCACAAAGGGTTGTGATTGGTTGAGAGGAAGAGGAGTTGGATCACAAGAGGTCTATAAATAAGACCCTGCGCCCAACCCTAATTCCAATGCTATTAGATACGCCCCAAGGCTGCCTCTCCCCTCCTTCTCCATGCCATAGTCTCTTCTCCTCTTGCTCTCCACGTCCAAAAGGTGTTTTGGACTTAGTTTGGTGCGATTCAGATCAAGGAAAGGCGATCAAAAGCAAGAAGGCTGCGCTGCTGCAAAAGGACGACTGCAGATCTTCAAAAGAGTTTTGAAGATCCTCCAGATCAGATCCAGATCTGATTTTTGGAGGTATGATAGAGAAGAAGAGGTTCTCCAGATCCAACCCGAGTGGATACCGGTAGAGGCCAGGCGCTTGCGTGGCTAAGATCCAGAACCTTCCGCTGCAATCAGGATCATCTACAGGGTAATAGGATTACCCAAATCAGGTAAATTGAATTTGATTTAATTTATCTTATTTTATTTTATTTATTAAAATAATAAGAATCAGATCTGAAACATATCAAGATCTGATTGAGATCAAGAGAAAATTTTTGAAATATATCTCTTGATCTAATCAGATCTGGACGAACCTGGACCGGGAAATCAAGATTTTCCTTCACATTGTAGGAATTGGATTGCACCAATAAAGGGATCTATCTACCTCAGTAGATGAGGATTAGCCCTATGATGATCATGAGATTGAGTCCATAAGCCTATGACCATGATAGTGTGAAGATGATAGAAAGAATTTCTATTAGGATTTTACATAGGACTCGAATCGAATGATTAATTCATATGACGGATATTGGGTTTGACGAGTTCACCTGAATCCTTATTCTGTCGAGACTCAAGATAGAAGAACTCAATCACATAGGTAGCTGTACCTAGAGGTTCATTTTTAGTTCTGATGGCTTGCCACCATATACTACTAGGTATCACTAGTGGATTTTGGGAGCAATTAGAATGATCTTGATGATCGATCATTCTAATTGTATGAATCAAAAAAATTTTGATCCATCGAAAGGTATTTTGATAATGTCGATGATGGAGATCATGACATATCTCATTACCATACAGAACTGAACCTAATTGGATTACACAAATAAGGGTTTGGGTCTAGATGTGATCAATCGAGCTAATCTAGTTTGATTGATTTGGATTAGATCCAATTAGGTTCAAAAAAATCATGCAAGCACATGATTGAGCCTAACTTTTGTGAGGATTTGTGGTGCTCCCAAGCCTTGGAAGGCCACGGGAGGAGTCAGGGGGTTGGCTCTAGAGATTTCAGGAGCTTGGTTGGTGTTTCAGAGACCTGGGACACAAGGTGAATTAAGAAACCAAAGTCAGAGAATCAAGACTGTAGAAAGAAGATTTTCTATAGGTTAGCTGGCTCGGTCCAAAACTGGATCAGCTAAGTCTCAGAGCATAGGCAAAACAGAGAGCTGTGCGTTTGGGACTGCTGGCATGGCACAGGACTGGGCTGGCTCAGTTTCATACTAAGCCGACCCAGTGGAACTTAGTCGGCTCAGTGTTGAGACTGAGCTGGCTCAGTGCGCGGGCGGAGTTACGCGAGGGTCTATTTTGGGCTAGGATCTGGGACGATCCTAGGAGTCTTAAGGCCTAGTTTGAGAGGTCTTAAGGAGGCTAATTCATGTATGGGTCGGGTCTAGATCTAGAGGATGAGAGCATGGGAGACATGGGTATACATGGGCTAGGTGAGTGCTTTCATGTATTGGGTTAGCCGAAAAGTTTCTTAGTCGGGCCTAATGGCTATGTATAAATACATAGGTTGTATTAAGGTTTTAAAAGGTTGGAATCAGTACAGATCTTTTCTCCCTCAACTCTCTTCTTCTCTTCTCTCTAGAGTTGCCGCCATAAGATTCTTGAAGAAGGCCTAGAGAAGGGGGTGTCTCCCTCAAGCCCAAGGAGGGAGGCGCCCCATCAAAGATCCAGGTGGAGGATCAGTGGTGTGCTGCCCATAGAGAACGTCATAGGTTCCTTCAGGTCTGTGTTAAAGATCAGGAGCTTCCGTAACATGATATCGGTGCTTGTGATGTCAAGGATGATTGGCATTCGAGCGATATCATAGGTCTACAATTTGGTATTAGAGCTAGGTGATGCCTGAAACATTATGGACGACAATATGGTATCAGAGCTAAGTTTCATAGCCTGATGGTGCATGGAAGGAAAGGCGAAGTCATACAAGGTGAAATCAGAAATCTGCACAAGGATTCCATGGTATGTCTTAAATCTATCTTGTTATTGCTGTGGTTTGGCCAATCGGGAGCAGCGGATTGAAGGTGGAGGTTGAGAGGATTAATGGAAAGAGATTTTTCTAGGGTGGAAGGATTTGGTGCATGATTTGCTGATCGATCTTGGTGGAAAGGCCGAGGTGTATGATGGTTATGTGATAGGTAGGGAGCCCTGGAGTGCTGCAGTAGCACTTCTTTGGAGATGCAGGGCTGAGAGAGGCTCGACGATGCAACAGTCAAGAGAGGTATCTTAGTAGAGAGCATCAAGATTCTCTAGGAAGATGGATAGTGTAGGACTATTGAAGAGAGATTTCCTAAGGGGTAATGGTCGAAGGAAGGTTGAAGAAGTGACTATACATCCTTCAATGTTTGGCAGGTGGGTAAGTAGTCGGATATGTATTCAGTGGTTCGATCAGAGCATGGATTTGCGAAGCCTTAGAAGTGATGGAGATGGATGATCTATGGAGGTCCAGTAGGTTAGGGTTGGGTGGCTATAGAGCGGCATAGAGATGAGTCAGGGAGCACTGGAGTGCTGTAGGAGTACTTTCCTAGAGGCATGGGGCTAAGAGAGGCTCGATGGTGCAACAACTGAGGAGTATATCTCAGCAGAGAGTGTCAGTGGTATCTCAGGAAGATTGGGTGTAGGTCTCAGGGAGAGCCAGGAGGTCTCAGGGAGTACCAGGAGGTCTCTAGCAGTCGGAAGTATCATGGATCGAATTTTTTCTATAGGGGCACCAGGGAGAGTCGCAATTCAGGTGGATGATGGTTCTCTGGTCGCAACTGAAGTGATGTCTAGTGTAGGGATAGAAGAGAAGGACTAGGATGGAATTCCCTAGGGTTCAGTCACTAGTTTCAGAAGAGTTGGATAAGCTCTTGAGTTTCAAAGGTGCCCGTAGGTTATGGAGGTATCCGAGATTGCTTCGAAGAGATCTACAAAGTGTGAAGGGTTTGAAGGGGTAGTGACAGTGTTCGAGGTGCAGCGGTAGGCTTAGCAGTGCAGCTTGAATGGTTGGCCTTGAGGAACTCGATGATAGAGTTGACTTTTACAGCATCAGGAGGACCTATATCCCCGCACCAGTGCCGATGCTGATAGATCCAGATGGAGAGGATTGTACAGGGAGACAGGCATGGCTCTAAGGGGACAGTGTCAGGTGGAGCATCAGGATATGTGGCGAGTGTTGGTAAAGGAACATTGCATGATCTTCAGGAAAGTTCAGAGAAGGTGATGCAGCTGCTAAGCAGAAGGGATCCGACAATTTCAGGATGGTGCCAAGAAGCAAGCACAGGTCTTCAATGGTGGAGGTGGTCATCTTAAAGATCTTAAGGGTGCACAATAGTTGAAGAGGATTGGCAGAGGTGATGCTTACAAAGGAGCTGTCGAGTGCGCAGGGACAGTGGGAACGTGCAGGAGGTCATTATTGAGTGGTTTGCCGAGGCTTGGGGCATCAAGGTAGAGATTGTGAGGATTTATGGTGCTCCCAAGCCTTGGGAGGCCACGGGAGCAGTCAGGAGGTTGGCTCCAGAGATTTTAGGAGCTTGGTTGGTGCTTCAAAGATCTGGAACATAAGGTGAAGTAAGGAACCAAAGTCGAAAATTTAAGACTGCAGAAAGGAGATTTTCTGTAGGTTAGCCGGCTCAATCCAAAACTGGGTTGGCTAAGTCTTAGAGCACAGACAAAATAGAGAGCTACGCATTCAAGACTGTTGGCACAGCACAGGACTGGGCTGGCTCAGTTTCATACTGAGCCGATCTAGTGGAACTTAGCTGGCTTAGTGCTGAGATTGAGCCGGCTTAGTGCATGGGCAGAGTTACGCAAGGGTCTATTTTGGGCTAGGGTCTGGAATGATCCTAGGGGTCTTAAGGCTTGGTTTGAGAGGTCTTAAGAGGGCTAATTCATGTATAGGTCGGCTCCAGATCCAGAGGATGAGAGCATGGGAGATATGGGTGTACATGGGCTCGGTGAGTGCTTTCATGTATTGAATTAGTCGGGGAGTTTTTTGGTCAGGCTTATTGGCTATGTATAAATACATAGGTTGTATTAGGGTTTTAAAAGGTTGGAATCAATACAGACCCTTTCTCCCTCAACTCTCTTCTTCTCTTCTCTTTAGAGTTGCCGCCCTAGGGTTCTTGAAGTAGGCCTAGAGAAGGGGGGCATCTCCCTCAAGCCCAAGGAGGGAGGCGCCCCATCATAGATCTAGGTGGAGGATCGGTGGTGTGCTAACAAATAGAGAATGTCATAGATTCTTTTAGATCCATTCTAAAGATCATGAGCTTTCACAACATGATATCGGTGCTTGTGATGTCAAGCATGATTGGCGTTCGAGCGATATCATGGGTTTGTAATTTGGTATCAAAGCTAGGTGATGCCTGGAACGTTGTGGACGATAATAACTTTCACCTTCTATAATCATTCTAGTTCATTTTGGCTGAGACAAATTTATTTGGGCTCACTCATGAACCTTGTCTTAGTCTAATTGGAGCTTGTTCTAGTTAGAAAAGGGTTGTCCTAATTCATCAAATGAATTTAAGACAATACCTACCAATTCCTATCACTTGCCATTTCAAGTTTCTGGACAAGGGTCAACAATTGACCCAGGACACTTGGACAGAGGGCCATGTGGCATGCACCCATTAGAGAGCACTTGGGGCTCTTATCCCCTTGCAAAAAGAGGAAAGAGAGAGCATGCACGCCACCCTAGGCTTGCACCCCATGTGGATAAGGATGGAGTCCCATACAGATGGGACTCCAAGATTGCTTGACAGCCTTAAACTCCTAGGCACCATTTATTTGGGTTTATCCATCGATGATGCCACTTTAGTGGATATTTGAGGGACTTTCATCTGATTAGATCAGATGACATCACTCAGCCAATCAAATTAAGATCTAATTAATTTATTTTAACCCTATCTGCACCTAGGGTTTAATCTCTACACCCATCCACCATGCCCTAAGGCTATCCCTCTTCTCCTCCATGTCATCCACTGATCCTCTCTCTCTCCTCTCCATGTCCAAGGAGTTGGGCACAAATCCAGCAAGAGTCTAAGGAGCATTGGCGCTTAGATCAGGAGGAAGGCAGCACTATTTCAAGAGATGATTGCTGCTACTTCAAAAGGAGTTTTGAAGAACCTTTAGATCAGATTCAGATATGATCTTTGAAGTACTAATTCAAAAGAACAAGACCTCTAGATCCTACCCAAGTGGACTTTGGTAGAGGCCAGGCATGTGCATTTCTCAAACCAGAACCTCTGGAGCATCAGGATCATTGTCAGGATAATTGGATTACCCTAATTAGGTAACAATGGTTGTTTTCTTATTTAGGTTTAATTTTTATATTTAATATCAGATTATTGCATTTAGATCTAAGAACTCTTAGATTTTATTAGATCATTTAGAAATTTTTTTTGAAAATACCACCTCAGATCTGATCTGATCTGGACGATCCTATGGTGAAAAATAGAGATTTTCCTTCAACTGGTATCAGAGCCACGTTAGCAGTTCTTCAGATCTATTTTAGATCTAATTTTATTTTTATTTATGATTTAATATTAAAAAATTTTAGATGTCATATCAGATATTATTAGATCTAAAATTCAAAAATTAAAAATTAAATGATTTGGATCTATAGTGTATGAGATGCATGACTAGACTAGGTATAGAATAGTTCTATATGTAGTCTAGTGTAATTATATTTTTAATTTGATTAAATATGATTTTGGATCTATTTTACTTCTATTATTTTGATGTTATAAATATTGTAATTAGATCTAAAAAATAGAAAAAAATAATTTTAATTTTTAATTTATTCATATGAGATATGAAAGATGTATGCTTAGACTAGTTGTAGAATAGTTCTATGAACTATCTAGAATAGTTTTATTTTAATATGATCGATTTAAATTCTATTTTTTAGATATTATATGTGATATATTAGATTTGAAATCATGCATGTTTAATTAATTTATGATACATGAGATGTATGCGAGGCATGTATAGGTTAGATTATTAATTGTATATGTGATATATGATTTAGATCTAACTTATTTTGTCTTAGAAAATATATTTCTGATTAAGGCATTCCCCTTGGCCGTCCAATTATAAGAATAAAGAAGGGTTTAAAGGCCCTCTCCTCTCATTCAATGGGCTATTCTTATGGCGTATGGGGGTGCTGCATGTTCGTTCTTAATAAAAAATCAGAACTTATTTTTTTGCAAAATCCTAGATCCTGAAACCTTAAGATTTTAATACATATTTTATTTATGAACCCAAAATTAATTAAGATTTAAGATTATAAAACTAATTAGATCTAAGACACCTTCATAAAATTTGGTTCAGGCATGGGTAGCTCAATTAGGTCTAACAGTTGATCAAACCAAATCAAGATTTGGTTTGGTGGGATTAAGAGTGCTTAGAATTGACCAGCCCAATAGGATTAATTTTGAGTAAAGGTTGACTCATATAAAAATATGGTTGATCAAGTTAAAATCTAATTTGGCTCCATAGTTCGAGCCTGGATTGTAGGCTAACTCAATTGGTTTTGATTCAATAATTTGGTATCTAAGATGTCTGGTAGATACGATCGACTGGTTTATAATTGGGAGCTACTCGACCTGAATGCATTCTTGTCGAGTTAATGGCATATCCCTTCCACCGGTCTTACTTACTTGATCATTTGTGTCAACCCAGTTATGATTAGAGGTGGCTAACAATTTGAGCTAATCCATGCCACTAGGTTAGTCATAATTGTTATGACTAAATCAAGTCAAGTTTAAAGAGATCTGAATCAAATCTTCCAAAAAAAAATATTAAGTCATAGAACTTCTACCATTATAGATATGTGGAACCTTCCTAGGGTTGATTGTTCTCGGCTGGATACAGTGGTTCAGTTGCATTAGAAAGTCACAACCATGTTTATTAGGCATTGGATGCTATGAGTTGGAGGATGGGTTGGACTCAATATTTCATATTCGGTGAGGAACCCAATCAGAAATCCAATTCATGCAAATGATGGATCTGACTTAACTAAGGAGTGGATCAATATTTCGAACTCGATGAGATTCATGAATTAGAGGTTAGATTTGGGTGCACCATAATTAGAGAATCATTGGATAAGAGTTGTCCACTAATCGGTTGACCCATCATCAATAACTACTAGGTGAGGTGGTGAGCCAGTCGGTGGGACCGCATTGTTAGAAAACATGTCCCAAAGTCAATCATCAGCTTGTTGACGGTTGAGCTACTTTATATTTATAATTAATTTATTAATAAATAAAATATATTTTTGGCATTTTTCATCATAAGTATTCATCTTCTAACGAACTCCATTATTGTGATGAAGTCCTTAGAACTATTTAATTTTGATAAAGAGAGGATTTATTGATTAGTCCTTAAATTTGTTCGCGACCAAAAGATAGGTTGTTAATAAGAACGACAGCATCTATCAAGCATAGGTCGCTGTTTGCCATATAGATTAGTTGTCCTCTTAACCAAGGAGTATAGAGATACTGGTATGGTATATAGGTGAGATGTATAGATACATCATCATTTAACGTAACCAACTTCAGAGCATTCTGCTATCGAGAATGTCTTTGATGGGATATAAGTATAAGTGTCCTTCTGATCTGAGATCATCTTAGTGACCTGCAAGCAACTCACTATGCTTTGGTACCGGACTAACTGAATTTCTAATTTAGTAATAGAAGACTTCTGGGCACTGTCAACCACTTGTGAAGTTAGAGTGTGATCAAGATGGGATTGACTACTCTAAGAGTTGGAGAAGAATTTATCGCAGCATTTCAATATAGCAAAATCTTGGCCAGGATAATCCATTAGATGAATTTGATATTTTGAAATACAATGTAGACAACTTGATCAGAGTTGACAGTTAAACTTTGAGGTGTCCTATGAGCATTTTGGTCAAGGGGATGAATTATATGGAAACTATATCTCTGCATAGGTTCTAAGGATGTTGTTCTACACATTCGATCTATCCAACCATCGGGTACCATTGCTAGATGATCATTTTGATTCGTATAGAAATCTATTTTTATACTATCAAAATAGATTCAGACCTATGAGGTCATACACATTAGAGCTCATGATCTGATTGGATGGTTGATCAATGATTAAGAATCATTCTAGGGTTAAATAATCAATACAATTGATGTTTAATCTAGTACAAGTGTTGAAGGAGGATCGATTAGCAATTAGATTACTAAATGACTTAATTTGATTAATCTAGAGAGTAAGATTAAATCTAATTAAATATAATTTAATTAGATTTAGTTTGGGATTGATTGGATCAAGTCCAATTAATTTATTGGATAAGCCAAGTGCAAGGAAGAACTAGTCCTAGTCTAACTAGGACTCGGGTCAATCCAATTTTCTAATTTGATTAGAAAATTAAATTAGGATTAAATTTAATTTAATTAAGCCTTTAAATGGGTTAGGGCCTTATTTAATTGAGTTGGTTTACTCTTGATTTTATTTGATTAAAAGATCTTGTTTGACCAAGTCAAAATAGGAGTCCTAATGTGACTAGGACTCTCTAACCTTGTGCCACCTTAGCCCACGGCCCCCACGCCCACTTTTCTTTATTTTGTTAATGAGATCTCCTCTCCCTGATCAACATGCATGCCTCTCTCTCCCTCCTTATCTCATAAGGTAATTTGTTGGAAGACCAAGTGAAAAGGGGAGTTAGTTTTGCTTTAAGATTCTATGAGATAGAATCCTTATTAACCAAATCTTCTCTCCATTGTGTGCCGCCCCCTCTTCTATTTTTTCTCCACTATTTTCATGATGAGAAAGGAGAATTTTATATATTCTCCCTTGCTAGATTCACAAAAAATATCAGAGGAGGGGTGCCCAAGAGTTGGGCATCCCAACCACATGCCAAATCTAGTCCCGCCTTGTCTAGTTTTTGACCTAGACAAGGACTCTTCTTTTTCTAAAAAATTTGGATAAATTTTGGTCTGATTTTTTTATGAAATATAGAGCTTTGGAAGATATTTAGGGTGTGCAAAAATTAGAGGAAAAGGGTCCTTGGGCATGGGGGTTCCATAGGCACCAAACTAGGTGTCTAGGTGGGAGAAAAGAGAAGAAGACGGTCTTCTTCTAGGGCTATTTTATTCTTCATCTCTCCTCCTTCTTTAGAGTTTTTTATGAGAGAGTCTCAGATTAGAAAACTCTTCTCTTTCTTTTCATATTTTGGAGAGTCCATATTTTGAAGAAGGAAGCATCGAATCAACCATCGAAGAAGGATCAACATAGTACTAGCATGCTGTGCTGATTTCCTGCATCAGACTTCAGATCAGAGTTTGTAGGCTTGTGTGGATGACTCCTTGAGGCTAAACATGTGTGTGGCTTGTGACTTCATCCTGAAGCTTGGATCAGCAAGTTAGAACATCTAACTTGCATAGGTAATATATCTAATCTATTGATTTCATACCTGCTTTAGATGTAGTGTAGATCTAGGTTGATGTGATCAACCTTTCCTTCTCCTTTATGTTTTTAATTTTTGATTTAATATCATACCTTGATCATGTAATAGATCTAAGATCTAGATATTTACATATTTATTTAAATAAATATTTAATTTATTTAAGTCTTTCGCTGCCTGATCCTGAAAAAGTTTCAAGATCTATCCATGAAACCCTAGATCTAGTTCCAATAGTTGGTATCAGAGCCTAGGTTCTTATTACATGATTTTTGTGCATGTTTAGATTATTTTTTAGATTATATCTAATTTATAATCTAATTATCAAATTTAAAATTAAAAATTTAGATCTTGCAAATTGCGATAAGGTTGTCCTGCTGTAAGGTTTATCCCTTTTAGTGAAAAGATTATCCTAGTTTATGATGATCTGACTCTAATCATAAATTTATTAGATTTGATTTAATTTTATTTATAATTTAATATATTTAAAATAGTTTTAGATATAAAAGTAAAATATTTTAGATTACACGAACTTCCATAAGGTTGTTCTACTGTAAGATCTACCCCTTACAATGGAAAGGTTATCCTAGTACGTGCTGATCTAAAATATTTATCATAAAATTTTAGATTAGATCTAAGATATTTTATAATCTAATTAAAAATATTTTAATCTAATTTTAATCATCATAAATATGTTAGATTTGATCTAGGAAGATTTATGATTGATTATTATTGAAACTATTTTAATTACATGAACTTGTTTAGATTAGATCTAAAGAAGTTTCATGTTTATTTTACTTGCATATTGATTATGAATCAAACATGTAACTTGGTTGATAGAACCATATTGTAAAAATATTTTACAAACAAGAAAATCATTTTTGAAAAGCCAAACCCCAACCCTCAGTCGAAAACTTAATTAAGAATTAAGAAGTTGTTTGATTAGGTTTTAGGATTATAAATTGCAGATCCTATGATACGAATCATAACACATTGGATTAATGGGTTAGTGGAGATTAGGTCCATTAATTGGATTAGACTTAAGGTTAGATTAAAGAATGGACTTAATTTGAGAATTGACTAAATCTAATCAATTGTTGTCTTAGATTAGGTCAAGGATTCTCTACATCAATTACAATAGTAGTAGTTGGTCAAGTCCATATCTTTAACAAGAACCAAATGGACTTGATTCTTGGCTAAGAGGTCTAGCTCGAACTGTTAGGTTGATTTAATCAAGACTAATTAAACTAGTTGGTGTCTAAGATAAGTTTGGCACATACGATCGGTGGTTTTTAATTGGCAGTCTGCTTACTTAGCTATTTTTGATGATGTCTAAGGCAAGCTTTGGCAGATCCTTCCACCAATCTCACTTACGTAGCCTTCTTGGTAAGATTGAGTTTTGATCAGATCACTTGATAATTTGAGTTAACCCATGTCAGCTAGGTAAATCAGTGTGACTGATTTAGGTGCTCCAAGACCAGCCTATTAGTGGTCTCCCTTAAGCTAACTTGGTGAAGCCGGTGGGAGGATCATGACAAGCTAGTTAATCTGACCTACTCACTTCTATAAATAAATTCTCTAAAATTATTAGGTCCCTAAAATAAAATAGTTATATGATAACTGGATCATAGCTTTCCATTAAAGTGGATGATAATGGGTCCATCAGTCAGACAATCATTAGAGGCCCAAAGGTCTGATGCTTATCGATTGATGGAATTATCATTCATTATATGATCTCTTGGATACATCTTTCTAAATGGTGGTCAGGTGGGCCAACCAAAGTTGGGCCTGATCATTCATTGGTTAGATGGGCCAAGTATGGTCATGTTAATGGTTGGACCTAACTAGACCCTTTTCTGAGAAAGCCAAAGCCAACTGATCAGGGGCTGGGATAAAATTTAATTACTAAAAGTTATTTAAAGAAATAATTAGTTATAAACCTATCCTTAGATGTACATGGATGGGCCAACCAAAGTTGGGCTTGTGTATAGTCTATATAGATTCTAGTACCCACTAAGGAATTACGATAATTCCTTAGATTGGAGGTAGAGGCTATCAATTTGAATAAATAGTGGAAGAACCTTTTGATTAAAGTCCAAATCTTTAGGTTTAATGAATCAATTACTAATTAGGTTATATTTTTTCTTGGTGTAGATATGGCCATTTTTTTATCGCTTCGATCATTGTTGGATAATGATAAGTTAGTGGGATCCAACTTCGATAGCTGGTATCGAAAGTTGAAGATAGTCCTGGAGCATGAATGGATCCTATATGTGCTGACGGATCTTGCACCTGAGGAGCCAGCTATCAATGCATGTGGAACAGTAAGAGATACTTATCAGAAGTAGCTCAGTGATCGGATCATGGTGCACTGCATCATGTTGGCTGCTATGAATGATGAGTTCAGTCATAGATTTGAGATGGCTTAGCCAAAAGACATGCTTCAAGTGTTGGAGGATTCCTTTGGCACGCCCAATGATGTGGAGAGGCACAAGACTAGTTGTGCTATCTTCAATGCTAGAATGTGGGATGGTGCCTCTGTCACTAATCATGTATTGTACATGATCGAGTTGATAGAGTGATTGAGGAAGCTCTGCTTTTTCTTACATAAATAGCTTGGGAAAGATGCAATACTAAACTCATTATCCAAGTCATTTCTCCCATTCCTTACTCATTTTAGAATAACAAAGCCTGAAGTAGACTATCACGGGTTATTAGGGTTACTTCAGAACTTTGAGAAGGATCACCAACTTCATAAAGAGTCGATGAACTTAGTAGGAGGTTCATCTTCTGGCCCTCGACCCTTTAGAAAAGGGAAGAAAAATAAGAGGAAGAAAGCTAAGAAGGTGCAAGTTCAGGCTGGGACATCTGTGCAAGGCCCGACGAGGAAGATCAAGCTCGATAAGAGTCAAGCTGAATGCTTCTTTTGCAAGAAGTGGGGGCATTGGAAAAGAAACTGTCCTCAGTATATTGCCTCTCTAGACTCGAACAGACGGAGAAAGAAGCAAGCTGTTGCTGGATAAGGTATTTATATGATAACTCCTTGCAATTTTTCTATTTATGATATTACTAACTGGGTATTGGATATCGGTAGCCCTTATCATATTTGCAATTCATTGCAGACGTTACAGATCAGTAGGAGATTCGAGCAAGGTAAAAGGTTCCTGAACGTTGAAGATGGAAGACCAGTTCTAGTTCTAGCTTTAGAAATTTTGAAACTTGTTTTTGAGTCCCATACTATTGTTCTTAGTGATTGTCACTTCTATCTCAATTTCTTTTTAAATATCATTTCTGTTGGCCTTCTGGCCAAAAATGATTATGAAATTTTAATAAAGAAATAAGTTTGTAATATATTTATAAATGGTGTTACTATTTTCTATGGACATTTGAATAATGGGATGTATATGCTATCACAACCTGTTAACGTAGTCTATTCAACTAGCAAGCATCCTAGATTAGATAATATGTCAGATATCTATTTATGGCATTATAGGCTAGGTCATATAAACAAGAATTGGATAGATAGATTAACTCAAGAGGGAATCCTTGAAGTTAGTGATTGTGAATTACTTCCAACCTATGAATCCTATATTCTTGGTAAAATGACCAAGTCACCTTTTACTGAAAAAAGTGAAAAAGCCACTAAGCTCTTAGGTCTAGTATATACTGATGTATATAAACCAATGAGCATAAGTACCAAAGATGGATATATCTATTTCATTATTTTCATAGATGATCTATCTAGATATGGATATGTCTATCTGATGAAACATAAGTCGGATTCTTTTGAAATATTCAAACAATTTTAAAGTAAAGTAGAAAAATAACTGGAAAGAGTATTAAAACTCTTCATTGACCGGCGGGATACCTTCTGGTGATTTCTATATCTAGGATGAATGGATTCTCTCCAATGGCTCCTCTAGAACACCACAGATAAGGTGTGTCTGAAAGGAGATCAGACTCTGTAGACATGTCTGTCCATGATGGATTTTCCATTTCGTATCGTTATGGGAATCACTCAAACGACTTGTTTCTATTAAAATATGATTCCAGTAAGTCTGTAGTAAGACTCATATGAATATGACAGGGTAAGCCAGACTTCACGTTAGGGTTTGGGTTTGCCCGACTAGCAATTGTTAGTTACAGATAAACTGGACTAGGTCTGATAAGTGCACATTTTAAGGGTATCCAAAAAGATAAAAGAATATATTTCTACATGCAAATGAACAAAAGTATTCGTGCCTTAGATAACCTTTTGGAAAAAAAATCTTTGTGAGGGAACTATGCTCTAAGATTGAACTTAATAAGTTCAACAGATAGAAAATCGCACCTATAGCGAACCAGAACTAGAATCGATAGATCAATTTGGAGCCCAGTGTACTTGCACATTAGGCATTTCGATAGAGTACTACATCAGTCGATAGATACTATGGTTTCTGTTTGGAATGTAATTCCTCGAACTCGATGAAAACGATGAGGATCCGATCACTATATCGATGCTATGCGAGACTAATTTCGAGAAATGGCTTGGGCAGAAATCTGAAATAGAGTTCATGAAATCAACGATGTGTGGAATGGTTGACCCATCGAGGGGTTAATCCATTGTGTAAATGGATCTTTGAAAGGAAGGGCCATAACGAAAAGTGGAGATCATAAAACCCATCTATTGCAGGGTATCATCAATGTTATGTATGACTATGAGACATTCTTTATGCAATGTTCAGTCCATTCAAATTATGCTTACAATTGTGTCCATCGGACTATAACTGGCGATGGATGTGAAGACAAATTTTTCTGAATGGAGTTAACCGAAGAGGTGTATATGATACAACCTGAGGTATTCACATCCACAGATGAGTCAAGGTGTGCAGGATTTAAGATCCATTTATGAACAAATAGGCATTGGAGTTGGAATGCATTTTGATAAAGTGATCAAAATATATGGCTTTGTTAAGAAGGAAGAACCCTGCATTACAAATGACAAATGGCTAACAGTGGTATTTTTATTTTGTACGTGGATGACATTCTCATAACGAAAATGAATCCTCGCACTATAGAGAATAAAAGTCTGATTGTCATCATAGTTCTTCATGAAAACTTGGTGAAGCATCCTTATCCTAGGATGAAGATCTATAGGGATAGATCTAAAAGGATGCTTGATTATCCAGTCCATGTACATAAATACTGTGTTGAAATTCAGTATGGAAACTCTAAAAAAAGCTATCTTCCGATAGCCATGGAATTTTTCTCTAGAGGATTGTCGACAACCCAAGAAAGAGAGTGTATGAGTAAGTCTATATGCTTTGACAGTGGGATCTATCATGTACACCATGATATGTACGAGACCAGATGTGGCATACTCACTAGGAGTAGTGAGTAGATACTAGTCTAACCTTGGAGAAAACTACTGAAAAAGTGGAGCATACTTAAGTATTTGAGAGTGGTTGGTTTATGGCGAGTCAATTTGACGTTGGGGATTTACAGACTCAGCTTTCAAATCTGATCAAGATGATAGTAGAAGCGTGTTAGGATATATCTTTACTCCGAATGGTGGAGCCATCTGTTGGAAGAGTTTCAAGCAACATACTATGGTAGATTCTGTTTGCGAAGAAGAGTACGTGGCAGCATCAAATGTTGCAAAGGAAGCTATGTGGCTGAGAAAGTTTATCACCGAGCTTGGAGTAGCACCTCCCTTGATGGTGAGGCCTGCTCTATTATGACGCACAAGTGCATTGCCTCAGATGAAAGAACCGAAGGCACACAGTGGATGAAGTACATTCTATGCCGCTTTCACCTGATCTGGAAGATCGTGAATCGAGATGACATCGATCTTCAGAAGATCGATGGAAAGAAGAACCTGGCCGACCCCTTCACTAAAGCCCTGGTAATAAAGGAGTTCAACAACCGCAGTCAAAGATGGTATTAGTACTGGCCAAGTGCTTAGGATAAGTGGGAGTTTATGGGAATGTTTCCCAATCGTTAGCCTATTGATTGAGCTATTTATATTTATAATTGATTTTTACAAATAAAATATATTTTGGCATTTCATCATAAGTATATCTTCTAACAAACCCATTGTTTTGTGAAGTCCTTAGGACTATTTAGCTTCGATAAAGAGAAGATTTATTGATTATCTTAAATTTGTTCACGACCAAATGATAGACTGTTAATAAGCAGAAGCATATCGAGCATAAGTCACTGTATGCATATAGATTGATTGTTCTCTTAACCAAGAAGTGTGGAGAACTGGATGGCTATAGGTGAGATGTATAGGTACATCATCATTGGCGTGACCACTCCAGAGCATTTTGCTATCGAAATGTCTTTGATGGGAAGGTTATAAGTGTCCCTTTGATCTGATCATCTTAGTGACCTACAAGCAACTCACTATGCTTTAGGACTAGACTAACTGAATTTCTAATTCAATAACGGAAGGCTTCTGGGCACAGTCAAGCACTTGCGAAGTTAGAGTGTGATCAAGATGGGATTGACCACTCCATGAGTTGGAGAAGAATGTATCACTGTATTCCAATATAGCAAAATCTTGGCTAGGATAATCCATCAGATGGATTTGATATTTTAAAATACAATGTAGATAATTTGATCAGAGTTGATAGTTAAACTCTGAGGTGTCCTATGAGCATTTTGATCGAGGGGATGAATTATATGGAAACTATATCTGCATGGGTTCTAAGGATGTTGTTCTACACATTCAACCAATCTAGCCATCGGGTACCATTGCTAGATGATCATTTTGATTGGTATAGAAATCTATTCCTAAACTATCGACTTAGGTTTGGAACTATGAGGTCGCACACATTAGAGCTCATGATCTAATCAGATGGTTGAGGGTTAAACAATCAATACGATTAGTATTTAACCTAGTGCAAGTCTTGTAGGAGAATTGATTAGCAATTAGATTGCTAATTAGCTTAATTTGATTAAGCTAGAGGGATAAAATTAAGTTTAATTAAATATAATTTAATTAAATTTGGTTTGGGCTTAATTGGATCAAGTTTAATTGACTTATTGGATAAGCCAAGTGCAAGGAAGAACTAGTCCTAGTCTAACTAGGACTTGGATCAATCCAATTTTCTAATTTGATTAAAAAAATAAATTAAGATTAAATCTAATTTAATCTAATTTAATTAAGTTTTTAAATGGATTAGAGCCTTATTTAATTGAGTTGGTTTACTCTTGATTTTATTTGGTTAAAAGATCTTGTTTGACCAAGTCAAAATAGGAGTCCTAGTCCTAGTGTGACTAGGACTCCCTAACCTTGCACCACCTTAGCCCATGCCCTCCACATCCACTTTTCTTTATTTTGTGCATGAGATCTTCTCTCCCTAATCATCACGCATGCCCCTATCTCCCACTTTTTCTCATAAGGCAATTTATTAGAAGACCAAGTCAAAAGGGGAGTTAGTTTTGCTTTATGATTCTATGAGATAGAATCCTTGTTGACCAAATCTTCTCTCCCTTGTGTGCCGCCCCCTCTCCTATTTTTTCTCCACCATTTTCATGGTGAGAAAGAAGAATTTTATGCATTCTCCTATGTTGGATTCACAAAAAAAATTAGAGGAGGGGCGCCCAACTCCACTTGCCAAATCTAGTCCTGCCTTGTCTAGTTTTTGACCTAGACAAGGACTGTTCTTTTTCTATAAATTTTGGATGAATTTTAGTCTATTTTTTTATGAAATATAGAGATTTGGGAGAGGTTTTGGGTGTGCAAAAATTAGAGAAATAGAGTCCTTGGGCTTGGGCATTTCATAGGCACCAAAATAGGTGTCTAGGTGAGAGAAAAGAGAAGAAGAAGAGGGTCTTCTTCTAGAGCTATTTTATTCTTCATCTCTCCTCCGTTCTAAGAGAGTCTCAGATCAAAAAACTCTTCTCTTCCTTCTCATATTTTGGATAGTCTAGGTTTTGAAGAAGGGAGCATCAAATCGATCATCGAAGAAGGATTAGTATGGTACTAGCATGCTGTGCTGATTTCCTGCATCGGACTTCAGATCAAAGTTTGTAGGCTCGTGTGGATGACTTGTAGAGGCTGGATGCATGTGCAGCTCGTGACTTCATCCTCAAGCTCAGATTAGTAATTTAGAACGTCTAGCTTGCATAGGTAATAGATCTGATCTATTGATTTCATACCTGCATTAGATGTAGTGTAGATCTAGATTAATGTGATCAACCTTTCCTTCTCCTTTATGTTTTTAATTTTTGATTTAATATCATGCCTTGATTATGTAATAGATTTGAGATCTAAATATTTATATATTTATTTAAATAAATATTTAATTTATTTAAGTCTTTTGCTACCTGATCCTAAAAAGGTTTCAAGATCTATCCGTGAAACCCTAGATCTGGTTCTAACATGCACCACCTACTAGAAATCAATTGATTACAGAGATTTTTGCATCTCTACCAAGAAAGTGTACGGATTCGAGAAAATAGTGAGAGTCTAATTTATTTAAAAATAAAATTTATAAATAAATTGATTAAGTCTAATTACAAAATCTAACTAGAAACTTGACTCTCTATAGAAAAATTTCTGCATCCAACCTACTTGCCCGTATCTTGGACACCCATAGACTGATCGAACCCAACTACAAGGATTGGCTTTGGAACTTCAAAATTATTTTGAGTTCTAAGAAGTTGACTTATGTGTTGAAACAGAATCCTCCCACTTTACCAGTCCATCCATCTGCTGAATAGAGAGCATCTCTGAAAAAGTGGATGGATGATGATAATAAAGCCAGGTATTATATGTTGGGCTCGATGTTTGATGAGCTCCAGCTCTAGCATGAAGATATAAAGACTAGCCATCAAATGTAGGCTCACTTGTAAGAGTTGTTTGGTGAATAGAGTCGCATAGCCAAATATCAAGTCACCAGGAGAATTTTTAAGCCTCAAATGCATGATGAGCAGTTGATCCAAGATCATTGTTTAATGATGATCAAGGACTTAGAAAAGCTTGAGAAGCTCAGTATCAAGTTAGATCAAGATCTACAGATTGATATAATTCTACAATCTTTGATTGATGCATATGGGCAGTTCATCATGAACTACCATTTGCATAAACTTCAAAATATCTTGGCTGAACTTATGAACATGCTGGTTGCCACTGAGCTCTCTATGAAAGGTTCAAAGGGCTCAATGTTTGCTGTGGAGTGGACTTCTTCTAAGAGAAAGACTTTTGAAAAGAAGAAAAAGTCTACGAAGAAGCAAAAGACTAAAGGAGGGAAGAAGAAGAAGGCAGAGTCGAAGAAGAAGACTGCTGATAAGAAAAAATATTTTCATTGCAACATCAATGGCCATTGGAATCAAAACTATCCTCTATACCTGGCTAGCCTGAAGAACAAGAAGGAGATAGATCCTTCTAGGCTCATTATAGAATCTAATCTTATGATTTCTTCTACATTCCTTGAAGAGAAAAATTCATACTCCCTAGCACTTGGTGGTTTTGTTAGATATATGTGCCCTAGAAGCCAGAATTGGCTGACACTTGTAATACACTTCTAGGGGCAAAATTATAATTTTGACTATAATTAATGAAATGGGTTATTTTCTATCACACATATGTGTATTTAGTGTCTGTGATACATCCTTTGAGTTAATGGTAATGATAATTCTTATTTTCAAGAGTTAAAAATTTAAGATAAGAATAATCATTATTAACTCATAAACAGCTCCCGACCATAGGATCATCACGAGGATGGTGATTGATCCGGAAGGTTGGTGTACGATCGCTTCTCTTTAGTAGATGAGTCTTGAGTCTACGGTGTGGAGACACCGGAGCGAGAGTACAGGTACTCGTTAGAGAACGAGGGCACTGAGCGTGACCACCTCGAGTAGTCATTAGGAAGTCTACCTTCTCGTCAATGACTGACTCGATGCTGCAGTAGTGTGTCTGGTTCTTTGACCTGAGATGCATCGGCAGTTCACCTTGAGGGTGTTATAGTTTGACTACACCATTACTCGGTCTCCTAGCCATATGGAACCCTGAGGTGTATGTTGGCTATAGCATGTTCATTGTAGGAACTGGATTGCATCAAGATGGGATCTATCTACCTCGGTGGTAGAGGAGAGTAGCCCTATGATGATCATGAGAATCAAGTCCAGAAAGCCCATGGCCATGGCAGAGTGAAATAATAGAAAGAGTTTCTATTTAGATTTTCACATTGGACTCGAATCGAATGATTACATCATATGACAGAGACTAGGGTTTGACGAGTTCACCTTAACCCTAATCTGATCGGGGCTCAAGATAGAAGAACTTAATCACACAGGTAGCTGCACCAAGAGGTTCGCATTCAGCTCTGATGGGTTGCCACCATATACTGCTAGGTGTCACTGGTGGATTTTGGGAGCAATTAGAATGATTTAGATGATCGATCATTCTAGCTGTTCGAATCAGAAGAGTTCTGATCCATCGAAAGGAGTTTCGATGATGTCTATGATAGAGATCATGACATATCCCATTACCATACAGAACTGAACCTAACTGGGTCACACAAACAAGGGTTTGAATCTGGTGATCATCAATTGAACTGATCTAGTTCAATTGATCTGAATGAGATTCAATTAGGTTCAAGGAAATCGTGCTAGCACTCGATTGAACCTAACGTTCTTCTTTTTACTATCATAAATAAGTTGTCCTGACTGAGCCAAAGGAGTTTGTGCTCAATCAGAGGGCCTTCATATGGTCTGACTGGAGGTTGTCCAAGTCAGAATAGGTTGTCTTATTTTTGTAAGACATTACCTGCCATTTTTGGTCACCTGCCATTTCTTGTTCTTTGACTTTGGTCAAAAGTCTACCTTTGACAAACTTTGACCCTTTGACTTTTGACCACATGTCATGCACCTATTGGAGAGCTGGTGGGGGCCTTGTCCCCCTGCCAGAACCTGGCAAGGAGAAGGGGGGCGCACGCCAAGGGTGGCGTGAGCCCAAGTAGGTAGGAGGCGCCTAGGAGTCCTTGTTGGACAAGGACTCCACCTCCCTTTTGGATTCCAATCAGAGTTCTACTAAGAATCCAGTTTGACTGGTCTTAGGCCCCTCTAAGGAGGAATCCAGGGTCTCTCTCTAATTAGGAATCCAGGGATCTCATTCCAACCAATCAGATTTAGATCTGATTTCACAAAAGGGTTGTGATTGGTTGAGAGGAAGAGGAGTTGGATCACAAGAGGTCTATAAATAAGACCCTGCGCCCAACCCTAATTCCAATGCTATTAGACATACGCCCCAAGGCTGCCTCTCCCCTCCTTCTCCATGCCATAGTCTCTTCTCCTCTTGCTCTCCACGTCCAAAAGGTGTTTGGGACTTTAGTTTGGTGCGATTCAGATCAAGGAAAGGCGATCAAAAGCAAGAAGGCTGCGCTGCTGCAAAAGGACGACTGCAGATCTTCAAAAGAGTTTTGAAGATCCTCCAGATCAGATCCAGATCTGATTTTTGGAGGTGTGATAGAGAAGAAGAGGATCTCCAGATCCAACCCGAGTGGATACCGGTAGAGGCCAGGCGCTTGCGTGGCTAAGATCCAGAACCTTCCGCTGCAATCAGGATCATCTACAGGGTAATAGGATTACCCAAATCAGGTAAAATTGAATTTGATTTAATTTAATTTTAATTTTTTTTATAATAATAAGAATCAGATCTGATAAAGATCAAGATTTTTTGAAATATATCTCTTGATCTAATCAGATCTGGACGAACCTGGACCGGGAAATCAGGATTTCCCTTCAACTGGTATCAGAGCCATGGTTCTATTAAATTGTTTAGATCTGATTTTAATTTAATTAGAAATAAAGTGATTTCAGATGTCACATGAGATGTGATCAGATCTGAAATCAAAAAATTAAAATTAAATTTGATTTTGGATCTAAGAACATGAAGATATGCATGACTAGTTCTAGAATAGAATAGTTCTATAGAATAGTTTTGCATGTCTTTGATTTAATCTGATTAAATCATATTTTAGATCTTCTTATTTACTATTTTCTGATATTATAAGTGTTATAATAACATCTGATAAACAGAAAATAAAAATTAATTTTAAATTTTAAATATCATATGAGATATGATAGATGCATGACTAGACTAGTTGTAGAATAGTTCTACATAATTGTCTAGATTAGAATTTATTTTGATTAGATCAATTTAAATCTAATTTTTTAGATTATTATGTGATAATTTAGATCTGAAAACATGCATGATTTGATACATGAGATGTATGCAAAATATGCCTTGATTAGATCTAAATTTGTATATGAGATATATGATATAGATCTAATAACTTTTTGTAGATTACATGTTCCTGATTAAGGCGTTCCTCTTGGCCGTCCGGTCATAAGAACGAAGAAGGGTTTAAAGGCCCTCTCTTCCCATTCGATGGGGTGTTCTTATGACGTGTAGGGGTGCTGCGTGTTCGTCCTTAATCAGAAACCCAAAACTTACTTTCTGCAAAACCCTAGATCCTGAAACCCTAGGATTTATTGTGCATATTTTTTGTTTATGAACCCAACTTAATTAAGAATTAAGTTTATGGAATATTAATTAGGTCTAAAATTGAGAATTTCAGATCTAAGACATATTCATAATACTGGGTTCGGGCTTGGGTAGCTCAATTAGGTCTAAGCGGTTGATCAAACCGAATCAAGAGTTGGTTAGATGGGATCAACAATGCTTAAATTGACCAGCCTAATAGGATTAAGTCTGGGTCAAGATCGAGTCACACGATCAAGAAAGACCTAATTAGGCTCAGAGGTTAGAGTCTGGATTGTAGGCTAACCCAATTGGTTCTGACTCAACAATTTGGTGTCTAAGGTAAGTTTGGCACAGACGACCGACTGGTTTTTAATTGGAAGCTACTCGACCTGAATGCGTTCTTGTGCGAGTTAACGGCATATTCCTTCCACCGGTCTCACTTACCTGGCCATATCTGTTGACACAGTTCTGATCTGAGGTGGTCAATAATCCGAGCTGACCCATGCCACTAGGTTAGTCATAATTGTTATGACTAAGCCAAGTCTAGTTTAATGAGACCTGAATCAATTCTCCCTAAGAAAAGATTAAGTCCGAGGTCTTCCACCATTGTAGACGTGCGGGCCCTTTTCGGGGTTGATTGTTCTCGGCTGGATACAGTGGCTCAGTTGCACCGGGAAGACGCAACCATGTCTATTAGGCATTGGATGCTATGGGCTGGAGGATGAGTTGGGCTCAATATTTCGGATACGGTGAGAGACCCAATTAGGAACCCAGTCTATGCAAATGGTGGGTCTGACTTAACTAAGGAGTGGATCAATATTCCGGATACGGTGAGATTCATGAATTAGAGACCAAGTTTGGGTGCACCATGATTAGAGAATCATTGAACAAGAGTTGTTCACTCATTGGCTAACCCATCACCAATAACTGTTAGGTGAGGTGATGAGTCAGTTGGTGAGACCGCACCACCCACTAGAAATCATCAATCGCGGAGATTTTCGCATCTCTACAGAGGGAGTGTAGGGATCCGAGAAAATAGTGGGAGCTAATTTGTTTAAAAATAAAATCCCTAAACAAATTGGTCAAGTCAAAATTACAGTATCTAACTAGAATCTTTGACTCTCTACAGGAAAATGTCTGCGTCCAACCCACTGGCACGTATCCTAGACACACATAGACTGACTGGACCCAATTATAAAGATTGGCTCAGGAACTACAAAATTATTTTGGGTTCAGAGAAGTTAACACATGTTTTGGACCAGGACCCTCCCACCTTACCAGCTCGTCCATCCACTGAACAGAGAGCGTCTCTGGAAAAATGGACAGATTGACGAAGACAATAAGGCCAGATACTACATGTTGGGCTCGATGTCTGATGAGCTCCAGCGCCAACATGAAGATATCGGGACTGCTCGCCAAATGTTGGCTCACCTGCAGGAGATGTTTGGTGAACAGAGTCGCGCAGCCAAATATCAAGTCACAAAATGACTTTTTAAGGCTAAGATGCGTGATGGGCAGTCAGTCCAAGATCACTGTCTGACAATGATCAAGGACATGGAAGAGCTTGAGAAGCTCGGTGTGAAGTTGGACTTGGATTTGCAGAACGATATTATTCTGCAATCCTTGACTGATGCATATGGGCAATTCATCATGAATTACCACATGCATAAACTTCAAAATTCCTTGGCCGAGTTGATGAATATGCTGGTTACCGCTGAGCTTTCTATGAAAGGTTCTAAAGGCTCAGTTCTTGCTATGGAACGGACTTCTTCAAAAGAAAGTCTTATGGAAAGAAAAAAAGTCTGTGAAAAAGCAAAAAGAAGGATCAAAGAAGAAGAAAAAGCAGAAAAGAAGGAAAAAGAAAAAAAAGGCAGAGCGAAGAAGAAGGTCGATGGCAAAGGAAAGTGTTTCCATTGCAAACAGCGACGGCCATTGGAAGCGGAACTGCCCTACTTACCTGGCCACCCTGAAAAGAACAAGAAGGAAGGTCCTTCTGGAGGTATGCTCGTTATTGAGTCTAACCTTACGGTTTCTTCTGCATCCAGTTGGGTGCTTGACTCTGGTTCTAGTGCTCATCTGTGCACTTCTATGCAGGGTCTTGAGGATAGCAGGAGGCTGAGGGATGGAGACATGATCCTACGCGTCGGTAATGGAGCAAGAGTTGCTGCAGTAGCCGTGGGAACATACCCTCTGCGATTACCATCTGGTTTAGACTTAGTTTTAAAAGACTGTTATTATGTGCCTGCAGCTAGCAGGAATTTGATTTCTGTTTCATGCTTAGCACAAGAAGGTTATGTGATCACCTTCTTTAAGGACCATTGTAACATTCTTTATGAAAGAAATAAAATTGCAAATGGTTTCCTTGTTAATGGTCTTTATCAGTTGCATATTGATGTACCTATTTTTAACTATCGAGCAAAACGTGAATGCCAAACGACCTAGGGATAGTCCAAACGATAGAGATATCTATGGCACCTGAGATTAGGTCATATAGCAGAAGATAGGATTAACAAATTGGAGAAAAATGGGCTATTGAGTCCATTGACTTTTGAGTCATATCCAACTTGTGAATCTTGTCTTCAAGGCAAAATGACTAAACTCCCTTTTGTTGGACATGGGGAGAGGGCCACAGATCTCCTTGCCCTAGTACATACTGATGTGTGCGGCCCATTCGATGTGCCGGCTAGAGGCAATTTTGTCTACTTCATTACCTTTACCGATGATCTGTCTAGGTATGGGTATGTGTATCTTATGAGACATAAGTCTGAAGCCTTTGAAAAGTTCAAAGAATTCAGACATGAAGTAGAAAAACAAACTGGAAAACCCATTAAGGTTCTTCGATCAGATCGAGGAGGTGAATACCTTAGCCGGGAATTCCTAGACTATCTTAAGGAAAAATGGCATAGTCTCTCAATGGACTCCACCAGGAACACCTCAACTCAACGGGGTTTCAGAACGGAGAAATCGGACTCTATTGGATATGGTTCGATCCATGATGAGCTTCACAGACCTCCCAGATTTTCTTTGGGGATTCATTATTAACTTCAATCTATTTACTGAATAGGGTTCCCTCTAAAACCGTTCCTACCACACCGTATGAGATATGGCACGGTAAGAAACCAAGTCTGAGTCATCTCAGAATTTGGGGTTGTCCGGCTTATGTCAAAAGACAACAAGCGGACAAGTTAGAGTTTAGGTCCTTTAGAGCTCGATTCATAGGATATCCTAAAGAGTCATTAGGATACTATTTCTACATTCCAGAAGACCACAATGTGATTGTGAGTCGACATGCCATATTTCTTGAAAAATAGTTTATTCAAGATAGTGGCATTGGAAAGCAGATTAAGCTTGATGAGAAAGTCTCACAAGCAGAACGAGCTAAGGACCAAGTGGAACCAAATCAGGTTGAGCCAATAAGAACACTACCTCCTCCACCTCGTAGATCGGAAAGAGTTTCCCGTCCCCCTGAAAGATACTTAGGTATTATTTCAGAGGATGTAGAGGAAATGTTCCTCATAGGTAATGGTGCTCATGGTGATGATCCCAAAACCTACAACGAGGCGATATCAGATATCGACTCCGAGAAATGGCTTGAGGCAATGAAGTCAGAAATTGACTCGATGCACTCAAACCAAGTCTGGACCTTGGTAGATCCACCAGAAGGTATAGTACCTATTGGGTGTAAATGGATCTTCAAGAGAAAGATTGGTGCAGATGGGAATGTGGAGACATTCAAGGCTAGACTGGTGGCAAAAGGTTATAGTCAACGTGAAGGCATTGACTATCAGGATACCTTTTCCCCGGTAGCTATGCTAAAATCCATCCGCACATTGCTTGCTGTTGCAGCCTATTTCGATTATGAAATATGGCAAATGGACGTGAAAACGGCATTCCTAAATGGATATCTTGAGGAAGATATCTATATGGAACAGCCGCTAGGTTTCACATCCAGTGATACTGATCACAAGGTTTGCAAGCTGCAAAGGTCCATATATGGACTTAAGCAAGCATCTCGGAGCTGGAACACTCGTTTCAATGATGTGATCAAAAAGTTTGGTTTCATCAAAAATGAAGAGGAACCATGTGTTTTCAAAAGGGTCAGTGGGAGCGCTGTTGTCTTCCTCGTATTGTACGTGGATGACATCCTCCTTATTGGGAATGATATTCCCATGTTGACATCAGTCAAGATGTGGTTGTCTAAGGAATTCTCCATGAAAGACCTAGGTGAAGCATCCTTTATTCTAGGAATTAAGGTCTATAGGGATAGACCGAATAGGATGCTAGGACTTTCACAGAAAGATGTACATAGAGGAAGTACTAAAGAGGTTTAGTATGGAAAACTCTAAGAGGGGATTAATACCCTTCAGACATGGTATTCATCTTTCCAAGAAGATGTGCCCCAGCACACCTGAGGAAATAGAACGCATGAGCAAGATCCCTTATGCTTCTGCAATAGGGAGCCTCATGTATGCCATGCTATGTACACGACCTGATATAGCCCATGCTGTGAGTGTCACAAGCAGATATCAGTCAAATCCAGGTGAAGAACACTGGACTTCTGTGAAATGTATCCTTAAGTACTTGAGAAGAACTAAGGATATGATGTTGGTCTTTGGTAATGGAGAACTCCAAGTCAGGGATACACAGACTCGGACTTCATGTCCGATATAGATGATCGAAAGTCGACATCTGGGAGTCTGTTTGTGTGCAATGGTGGTGCTGTCAGCTGGAAGAGTTCCAAAAAAACTATGACAGCAGATTCCACCATGGAAGCAGAATATATAGCTGCATCAGAGGCTGCAAAGGAAGCATTCTGGTACAAGAAGTTTGCTGCAGAAATTGGAGTAATGCCATCAGATGCCATTCCTCTTTACTGCGACAACAATGGCGCCATAGCCCTTGCTAAGGAGCCGAGGTCTCACCAGAAATCCAAGCACATTGAGCGGCGATACCATCTCATCCGCGATTACCTTGAGAAAGGTTACGTTGAGGTCAAGAGAGTCAACTCCGCAGATAATGTGGCAGACCCACTTACAAAGCCGTTGGGCCAGCAGAAGATCGAAGCCCACCTTGAGAAGATGGGACTTAGACTTGTAGCCAATTGGCTTTAGGACAAGTGGGAGATTGTTAGATATATGTGTGCCCTAGAAGCCAGAATTGGCTGACACTTGTAATACACTTCTAGGGGCAAAATTATAATTTTGACTATAATTAATAAAATGGGTTATTTTCTATCACACATGTGTATTTAGTGTCTGTGATACATCCTTTGAGTTAATGGTAATGATAATTCATATTTTCAAGAGTTGAAAATTTAAGACATGAATAATCATTATTAACTCATAAACAGCTCCCGACCATAGGATCATCACGAGGATGGTGATTGATCCGGAAGGTTGGTGTACGATCGCTTCTCTTTAGTAGATGAGTCTTGAGTCTACGGTGTGGAGACACCGGAGCGAGAGTACAGGTACTCGTTAGAGAACGAGGGCACTGAGCGTGACCACCTCGAGTAGTCATTAGGAAAGTCTACCTTCTCGTCAATGACTGACTCGATGCTGCAGTAGTGTGTCTGGTTCTTTGACCTGAGATGCATCGGCAGTTCACCTTGAGGGTGTTATAGTTTGACTACACCATTACTCGGTCTCCTAGCCATATGGAACCCTGAGGTGTATGTTGGCTATAGCATGTTCATTGTAGGAACTGGATTGCATCAAGATGGGAATCTATCTACCTCGGTGGTAGAGGAGTAGCCCTATGATGATCATGAGAATCAAGTCCAGAAAGCCCATGGCCATGGTAGAGAGTGAAATAATAGAAAGAGTTTCTATTTAGATTTTCACATTGGACTCGAATCGAATGATTACATCATATGACAGAGACTAGGGTTTGACGAGTTCACCTTAACCCTAATCTGATCGGGGCTCAAGATAGAAGAACTTAATCACACAGGTAGCTGCACCAAGAGGTTCGCATTCAGCTCTGATGGGTTGCCACCATATACTGCTAGGTGTCACTGGTGGATTTTGGGAGCAATTAGAATGATTTAGATGATCGATCATTCTAGCTGTTCGAATCAGAAGAGTTCTGATCCATCGAAAGGAGTTTCGATGATGTCTATGATAGAGATCATGACATATCCCATTACCATACAGAACTGAACCTAACTGGGTCACACAAACAAGGGTTTGAATCTGGTGATCATCAATTGAACTGATCTAGTTCAATTGATCTGAATGAGATTCAATTAGGTTCAAGGAAATCGTGCTAGCACTCGATTGAACCTAACGTTCTTCTTTTACTATCATAAATAAGTTGTCCTGACTGAGCCAAAGGAGTTTGTGCTCAATCAGAGTACCTTCATATGGTCTGACTGGAGGTTGTCCAAGTCAGAATAGGTTGTCTTAATTTATGAGATAAATTTGAGACAACACCTGCCATTTTTGGTCACCTGCCTATTTCTTGTTCCTTTGACTTTGGTCAAACGTTGACCTTTGACCCTTTGGACATCTGACCCATGTGTCATGCACCTTATTGGAGAGCTGGATGGGGGCTTGTCCCCTCTGCCTAGAACCTGGAAAGGGGGTGCACGCCTAGGATGGCGTGCAGCCCATGGATAGGGATGCCTAGGAGTCCCATATGGATGGGACTCCAGGTTGCTTCTTGGATTCCAAACTAGGTGACCCTACCTATGGATTTTGACCAGTCTTAGGCGCCATCTAAGGATGAATTTATGGGACTCTCATCTAATTGGATCAGGTGATGTCATTCCCACCAATCAGATTTAGATCTGATTTCACAAAGGGTTGTGATTGGTTGAGAGGAATGAGGGCAGTTGGCATGGCACAAGAGGGTCTATAAATAAGACCTGTCTGCGCCCAACTTTTAATAGACTTCAATGCTATTAGCCATGCCCCAAGGCTGCCCCTCTCCCTTCTCCATGCCACCTTCAGTCTCTTCTCTCTTCCTCTCCATGCCCAAGGAAAGTTTGGGACTTTAGTTTGGTGCGATTCAGATCAAGAAAAAGGCGATCGAAAAGCAAGAAGGCTGCGCTGCTGCAAGAGGACGACTGCTGATCTTCAAAAGAGTTTTGAAGATCCTCCAGATCAGATCCAGATCTGATTTTTGGAGTGTGATAAGAGAAGGAAGAGGATCTCCAGATCCAACCCGAGTGGATACCGGTAGAGGCCAGGCGCTTGCATGGCTAGATCCAGAACCTTCCAGCTGCAATCACAGGATCATCAACAGGGTAATAGGATTACCCAAATCAAGATAAAATTAAATTTAGATTTAATTTATTTAATTTTTTTATTTATTAGATCTATAAAATCAAGATCTGAAATATCTCAGATCTGATTAAGGATCTAAGAGAGAAAATTTTTGAAATACGCCTCTCGATCCAATCAGATCTGAACGAATCTGACCTCGGAAACTCAGGATTTCTCCTTCAGTATTTATGTACCTATAGCAAGCAAAAATTTGATTTCTATTTCATATTTAGCATAGAAAGGCTATGTAATTAGTTTTCTTAAGGACCATTATAATATTCTTTATGAAAGAAATAAAATTATAAGTGGTTTTCTTATAAATGATCACTATCAATTATATATTGATGTTTCTATTTTTATATCAAGCAAAATATGAATGCCATAGGATCAAAGCGACCTAAGGATATTCTAAATGATAGGTATCTTTGGCACCTTAGGCTAGGTCATATAGCGGAAGATAGGATTAATAAATTAAAGAAATCTGGGCTATTGAGTTCGTTGACTTCTGAGTCATATCCGATTTATGAATTATACCTTCATGGCAAAATGATCAGGCTCCCTTTTATAGGATGTGGAGAAAGGGCCACAAACCTACTGGCCGTGATACACACAGATGTGTACAGTCTATTTGATGTGCTAGCCAAAGGTAATTATATCTATTTCATCATCTTTATCGATGATTTATCTCAATACGAGTATGTGTATTTGTTGCAACATAAGTCTAAAGCCTTTGAAAAGTTCAAGAAATTCAGACTCAAAGTAGAAAATAAACAAAAAAAATTATTAAGATTTTTCGATCAGATCGAGAAGGTAAATACCTTAGTCAAAAATTTTTAGACTATTTCAAAGATAGTGGCATTGTCTCACAGTGGACTCCACCTAAAATTTTTCAACTCAATGAGATTTTAGAATGAAGAAATCGGACCTTATTAGATATGGTCCAATCCATGATGAGCTTCACGAAACTCTTTGAGTTTTTTTAGGGACATAGTCTTATGACTGCTATATATTTACTAAATAGGATTTCTTCTAAAATCATTCCTACCATACCATATGAGATATGACATGGTAAGAAACCAAATTTGAGTCATCTCAGAATTTGAGGTTGTCCGACTCATGTCAAGAGATAGCATGCAGATAAGTTAGAATCTAGATCCTTTGGAGCTCGGTTCATTAGATATCCTAAAGAGTCATTATGATATTATTTCTATCTTCTAGAAGACCATAATGTGATTGTGAGTTGACATGCTATTTTTTTTGAAAAATAATTTATTCAAGATGGTGACATTGGGAGATAGATTAGGCTTGAGGATAAGGTCTCCAAACAGTAATGAGCTAAGAAATCTATCGAACCCAATCAGATTGAACTAGTCCAAACACTACCTCCTCCATCTCAAAAATCAACTAGAATTTTTTGTCCTCCTAAAAGATATTTAGGTACTATTCAAGAGGATGTAGAGAAAATGTTCCACACAAAAAATAGGATTTGTGATGATGATCCCAAGGCCTATGATGAGGCGATATCAGATATCAACTTTGAGAAATGGTTAGAGGCAATGAAGTTAGAAATTGACTTAATGCACTCAAACCAAGTCTGGATCTTGCTAGATCCACCTGAAGGTATGGTACCTATTAGGTGTAAATGGATCTATAAGAGAAAGATTGGTACTGATGGGAATGTAGAGATATTCAAAGCAAGGCTTGTAATGAAAGGTTATTGTCAATACGAAGGCATTGACTATCAAGATACCTTCTCGTCAGTAGCCATGCTAAATTTTATCTACATATTACTTGCTGTTGCAACCTATTTTGATTACGAAATATGGTAGAGGGATGTAAAAATGATGTTCTTGAATGGATATCTTGAGGAAGATATCTATATGGAGCAGTCGCTAGGTTTCACATCTAGTGATGCTGGTCATAAGGTCTGCAAGCTGCAAAGATCCATTTATGGACTTAAGCAAGCATCTTAGAGCTAGAATGCTTATTTTAATGATGTAATCAAATCATTTGGTTTCATAAAAAATGAGGAGGAATCCTGTGTTTTCAAAAAGATCAGTGGGAGTGCTATTGTCTTTCTTGTACTGTAAGTGGATAACATCCTTCTAATTGGGAATGATATTTCCATGCTGACCATGGTCAAAATGTGGTTATCTAAAGAGAGCTCTATGAAAGACCTAGAAGAAGCATTCTTTATTATGAAAATTAAGGTCGATAGAGATAGATCGAATAGGATACTAGGACTTTCATAGAAAATATACATAGAGGAGGTGCTAAAGAGATTTAGCACAAAAAACTCAAAAAGGGGTTTAGTATCCTTTAGACATGGCATTCATCTCTCTAAGAAAATGTGCCCTAGCACATCTAAGGAGATTGAATGCATGAGCAAGATCCCTTATTCTTTGATAATAAAGAGCCTCATGTATGTCATGCTATGTACACGACCTGATATTGTCCATGCTGTGAGTATCACGAGTAGGTATCAGTCGAATCCAGATGAAGAATACTGGACTTCTATGAAATGTGTCCTTAAGTATTTAAGAAGGACTAAGGATATGTTTCTAATCTTTGATAATGCAGAACTCTAGATCCAGGGGTATACAGACTTGAACTTTATGTCCGATATAGATGATCGAAAGTCAACATCTGATAGTCTGTTTACATGCAATGGTGGTGCTATTAGCTAGAAGAATTCCAAGCAGATGGTGATAGCAGATTCCATCATGGAAGTAGAGTATATCACTATGTTGGAGGCTGTAAAGGAGGTGTTCTGGTGTAAGAAGTTCACCGCATAGCTTGGAGTGATGCCATCGGATGCCGTCCCTTTGTACTGCAATAACAATGGCACCATAGCCCTTGCTAAGGAGCCAAGGTCTCACCAAAAATCTAAACACATCGAGCAGCAATTCTATCTGATCCATGATTACCTCGAGAAGGGATATGTTAAGGTCAAGAGAGTTGACGCTGCAAATAATACGGCTGACCCACTGATGAAGTTGTTGGGATCATAGAAGATCGAAGCCCACATTGAGTGAAAGGAATATGCCCTCAAGCCAATCAAAATTTGTATTTTGATAAGGTATTCTTTTATCTTCCAAACTCATATAATGATATTTTCAACTAAATAAAGACATTTTATTTCATCATATGCTGTGTCTTAATTATTTATTTAAGATTATAATGAACCTCATAAATTAGGGCTATGATTTTAGGGTTATGATGAGATCATACTTGTGAGACCTAAAATCTCAAAATCCTAATCTAAAATATTCCTGATCGATGGAACATTGAGTTGGAGATTAATGTTTCTAGAAAGATTGGCATATCTTATGTATGCTTGATGAAAGGATGATTGATCTTACTATCACTTGTGTATGATACTAATACAAGGATGTGGGTACTTATTAGAGAATGAGTTCACTAAATTGATCCAACCCGAGAACATCTAATAGAGTCTTATCTATATGTGAATAGATGGTTCTCATAGTGGGAGTTGTGCATATAATCCTTTAACCTGAGATTACCATAGAACCTTATATGTATGAATCCATATTTTGGTTCATATTCATTCATGACTTAGTCATGTACGGGGTGTTCTAGATATGGTAGATTATATATGAAGGTTATGAGTAGGTCAACATGGAATCGATCACTCCTGATAAGAGGAGATCGCATCCTACCTACTTCAATCAAATGATGATTCAGAAAGTCTTTGATCAAAGCATGATGAAAATTAGAAGTAATTTTTAATATTTCATTAATTGAATTATCATCATAAGATTGAGAGAAATATAAATATGATATTGGGTTTGACATATTTTCATACCTAGAGTCATATTCAAGATGCAGGATGATCGAAGGATCTTGTTGCACCATAACTTTTCATTGAAGAATATTTTTGGTATTTTCATTAAAATTTCATATCTTTCAGATAGACATGATACATTACTAGACGTTAATATTATCTTGTGGGTTTGATTGATTAAAAAAGTTTAATTTGATCATTAATTAGAAAGTGTTCTAATTGGTTGAATTGCGTTAGCTAGTTTTGACCAAAATTGGTTTGGTTAAGTTCTATTTAGATTAGGTCAAATCGCATCCTGATCCATTGCTGGCTAGATGCGGAACCCAATGGGTTACAGACAAAGAGAATTGATCAAGAGTCTAATTGGATTAGATCATGTTTGCAAGATGAACATGCTAGCACATGTTGCACACCCTAGCACCAAGATTCGAATCAAATTTGAATCAGGTTCCGATTTGGGCTAATTAAATTCAATTTGGGTCAAATTTGATTTGGTCCTTAATTGGATTAACCTTTGGCTTGTTGACCTAGGTTTGGGCCTTACATACTAGAATCCCACACCCTAAAGAGTCTCTCTTTTGCGCATGGGGAGGTGTTTTATGCGCCATGGACTCTTGGTGCATTATTTTGGTTGCCATTCCATCTTTTTTATCTTATCCATTTTTATTTTATGTAAGATATGTTATGTTGTCTCAGATCTAAAAGAAGGCACCCAAGAGTCCTTCTATAGATTAAACACTTTGGTGTTTAAAAGGAATTTAAATGGAACAAGACTCCCAGCCACTCCCTCTTATCTTAGCGCCTCTTAGACCAAGTCCAAGTTGATAAGGTGTTGACTTTTCTTCCATGCCCCATATGAAATTGGTGCATGAGATGAGAGCCATTGGATAGCATTCTCATCAGATCAAAATCCTTTATTAGTGGCGCTAAAGAGAGAAAAACTACGTAACATTTGTGAAACCATGAAGAATTATTTTTCAAAGTGTCCTTCTGCTTGAAGCGACTCTTGAAACTAATTCTCGTGCTTCCACATGGCATATTTTTCTAGTGGAGTGTGAGAAGGTTGGATGGGCATGGGATATGCCAAGGCAAAGGATGTGAGAAATTGTGGAAGTATCCCTACATACATTATAAATAGGGGTGCACACCAAGAGTCCAAGGCATCAGAAATTCCTTCCTTTTTTCTTACAATAGGTTCTCTTATCTAATTTTCTTTATTCTTTTTCTCTTGTCTAGACAAGGTCCTAATTTAAGGATAAAAAGTCTTCCAATAAAACAAAGAGATTAGAAATAAAAATTAAGGAGACAAGGAACAAGAAAGGAAGGCAAGGAAAGGCTAAGAGGGTGACATTACAGGCTAAGAAAGGTTATGCCAAAATAATTAAAGTTCTTCTTATAAAAATTTTAATTAAAATAATCAATGGTGCTAGTGTCTTGATCAAATCCTTGTGTAGATTAATATTGGAGGATGAACATGTGGGCACCTGGTGGAACCCCTGACGGACTATTGCCGGTGATCAGAGTCAAATTAGGATTTTGTGATCAGAGGTATGTTCCAATACCCTCTTATATGTCATAAATGCATATTATATGATTTAAATTCTAATAAGGTGGTCCTAGGGTTTGGGTTTGGTTTTATGATTTCATTATTTTTTTTAAAATCCATGCTTCCGCTCTGCACACCAAATCCAACAGTGGTATCAGAGCAAACCTTTTTAGACTAAATCATATGTTGTTATGTTTATGCTTTAATAGCAAAATTGTCAATATGATATGATCATCTTTGAAATTTTAGCATATTTTTAATATGATGAGATCATATTTAATTATTCATAATTAGATTATGATGTATATCATTCTGTAAGGTTGCCCTGGCATAGTGACAAATGTTCACTATGTGATGATGGTTGTCCTAGAATGATCATACATGCTATTATTTTTGTTATATATCATGATTTATATATATTTTTATGTTTAGTATGATTTTAAATTAGAATGTGCATAAAGACCATTTAAAGCTCTCTATAAAATTATATTAAGTTGTAGTGCAATCAACCGATAGTAGAACCAATCTGGATGTAAAATTGGTCAATCAGTGTCTAAAAAAGTGATTCATGATTGGTAAAGAAAACATGATTTTTAATTAATTTTGTTCTCTGATCTGGCCAATTCATTAGTGTCTATGAAAAGCAATGGGAGACCCCCACCTCTCTCCTACTTACTTGGCCGATTCGATTGATTTAATTCAAGATTAGGTGCTTAGGCTTTGCTATTGAAATTTGGATTCGATACGCAATTGAGCCAGCTCGTACACAATCGAGCCAGCTTAGATATGCAGTCGAGCTAGCTCAGGATGAGATCGAGCCAGCTCGAGGTAGATTCGAGCCAGCTCTCTCAGGTGGATAAAAAGTAGTGCTCGGGCTAGATGCTATCGAGCCGACTCAATTGTGGACCGAGCCAACTCGACGGACGGATTCTTTTGATTCACTACATTAAAGGCCTTTCTTCGTGCTAGTTCATTATTATGTCATAAACCATATTAGGTTTGTTGTGCAACCACAAGACTGATTATGGAACTGATGTAATATTGATCTGGTGCATAATGATGCTTACAGCATTTTGGATATACTACTTTGTTATGTAACCAGAAGGATTGTTATATTTCATTATGATTGTATAGAAATGAAGGGTCTTGCTTAACTAAAATATTATAGTTTGTTATGCTAACACAAGGCTATTAATGTTTTAGAGGCTAAGAATATATTAAGAATTGTATGAGATGCAATTGAAAAGAGTTTCCTACCTTTGAACTTATAAAAAAGTTTGTTGTGCAACCACAAGACTTTTTTATAAGAAATTAGGATCTCAATCCCATTAAGTAAAATAATTAGATTTTTCTCGATTATCATATTTAAGGGTTATGATATTCAATAAAATAGTGGAAGACATCATTAAATTAAAGTTCTAATTTAATTATGTTCATCATCATGAGTTATTTGCTTATGTAATATTTTTTATTATGTAGAATAAATGGCTTCTTCACTTTCACTACGTTCAATTTTGGATTCAATTAAGTTGATCAATCCTAACTATGTGGATTGGCTAAGAAAACTAAAAATAGTACTCAATCAAGAAAAACTCTCCTATATTCTTGATGCTCCTGATCTTAAGCCATTAGGAGAAGATGCTACAGAGAAAGAAAAGTTTACATACAAGATATGGCAAAATGATTCTCTTACTGTCAAGTGCATCATACTTGCCTTTATGAGTAACGAGTTACAGAGGCAACATGATGGCATGGATACTCAATCCATATTGCTCAATCTAAAAAAACTTTATGGAGAGAAGAGTAGGAATGCTAGATATGAGATATCTAAGCAGTTATTTCATACCAGGATGGCAAAGGGTTCATCTGTGCAAAACTATGTTATGATGGTAATTGACCTAATCACTCGATTAAGTCAATTAGATTTTGTTATGGATGGAGAGTTGAGTCAGGATCTAATCCTACAATCACTTTCGAAATTATTTTCTTAGTTTATCATGAACTATCACATGAACAAACTGAATACTTCCTTCCCTGAGCTATAAAATATGCTTAAAATAGTAGAGAGTCATATCAAGAAGGATAAGGCTCCTCTTCTTCTTGTAGATGGGATCTCCAAGAAGAAGGCAGGCAAAAAGGGTTCTAAAAGGAGGCTAAATCCTAAAGATGGCATAAATAAGAAAAAGAAGAGAAAGAAAGCCTTTGGATAGATGACCTATTTTCATTATGGCAAAGCAGATCAGTGGAAGAGAAATTACAAGGCTTACCTTGTAATTATGAAGACTGGTGCAAATGTTACACCAAAAGGTATGTATGAGATACATACAATTTTATCATTAAATTCTTTCATTTCAAACTCTTGGGTATTAGATATCGGCTGCAATTTTCATATCTATAAATCATTGCAAGGGCTGCAGAAAATTAGGAGTTTGAATAAAGATGACTTCAAGCTCTACGATGCTGGAGGAGAGTCCATCCAAGCGGAAGCTGTAGGGACAAATATATTGAAGTTACCTTCTAGGAAGATCTTAGAGCTGACAAATTATTATTATATGCCTAAGATCATTAAAAATATTATATCTATACCCTTATTATTAAAACAAGATTACAGTCTTGATGTAACGAGCAATGGTTGCTTGATCAAATATTCTAATGAAATAATATGCTTTGGCATTTTTAACAATGGCTTGTTGACTCTATGTTTGGATGATAATATTTTTTATGTTGATGAAAATACAAAATGTAAGAGAGAAGATATAAATAATACTTTACTTTAGCATTGTCGACTTGGTCATATTAGTGAGACCAGGATTAACAAGCTATACAAAGAAAAGTCCTTTGATCCTTATGATTATGAATCATTAGAAACTTATGAATCATATCTCATGGGTAAAATGACTAAGACTCCATTTAGTGGATATGGAGAAAAGATAAGTGAGTTATTAGAATTTGTACATATAGATGTATGTGGTCCTATGACAACTCAAGCCAGAGATGGGTACTATTATTTTATAACATTCACTGATGATTTATCTAGGTTTGGATATGTGTATCTTATGAAACATAAATTTGAAGCCTTTGGTAAATTTAAAGAGTATCAATGTATGGTCGAGAAACAAACTGGAAAGAGTATAAAAATCCTTCGATCTGATTGGGGAGGAGAATACTTATTCAGTGAATTTTTAGACTATCTTAAAGTAAAGGGCATTCTCTCTGAATGGATCCCTCCTTATACACCGTAATTAAATGGTGTAGCCGAAAGAAGAAATCATACCTTATTAGATATGGTACAGATCATGATGTGCTTCATAGAATTACCTATTTTCTTCTGGGATCATGTCCTGGAGACCGCAGTATATATCTTGAATAAAGTATCTTCTAAGTCTGTATCTAGTACTCCATATGAGATATGGAGAAGAAATAAATCTAATCTTAAGTATCTTAAGATATGGGATTGTCTAGCATATGTAAAAAAAAATTTGGACATAAGCTAGTTGTTAGAGAAGATAGATGTCTATTTATAGGATATCCTAGAGATAGTATGGGATATCTATTCTACCAACCTACTGAGCAAAAGGTGTTTGTAAGTAGGCATGCCACTTTCATGGACAAAGAATTCATTCTAGAAAGAGGTAGTGAGAGAAACATTGAACTTAGTGAAGTTCAAGAAAAATAAATATATATTTTTCAAGCAAATAAACATATAAATAAGGAAGAATCAAAACACACAACTCCAATCCATAGGTCTGATAGAGTGCGACATGCACCTATGAGGTACGGGTTTATTATTGAGAATAATGAAGTCCAAGTCATTGAGAATGATGAATCTCTAATCTATACGAAAGCTGTCATTAGGGACTCAGACAAATAGCTGGCTGCCATGCAATCCAAAATGGACTCCATGTACACCTACAAAGTATGGACTTTGATGGATGCACTAGAGGGTGTGAACCCTATTGGGTGCAAATGGATCTATAAGAAAAAGATCGGAGCAGATGGTCAAGTTGAAACCTATAAGGCCAGATTAGTAGCTAAGAATTTTAGGCAAAAATAGGATATTGATTATGATGAAATATTTTCACCTTTTGCCATGCTCAAATCTATTTGAATTATGCTTGCAATAGCAGCATACCATGATTATGAAATATGGAAAATAGATGTGAAGACCATCTTCCTTAATGGTTTTTTTGAGGAGGAGGTCTACATATCACAGCTAGAGAAATTTATCTCAAATGAGAGACCAAATCAGGTGTGCAAGCTTAAAAGATCCATTTATGAATTGAAGCAAGCTTCAAGGAGTTGGAATATCCGCTTTGATGTTATAGTCAAAGAATTTGGCTTCATCAAGAATGTGGATGAACCATATGTGTACAAGAAGACTAGTGGAGTACCATAGTTTTTTTGGTTCTGTATGTAGATGACATACTCCTCATTGGGAATGATATCCCAATATTGCAATCGATCAAGTTATGGCTATCAAATAAGTTTTTCATGAAAGACTTGGGAGAAGCATCCTATATACTAGGTATAAAGATCTATAGAGATAGATCTAAGAGGATACAAGGCTTATCCTAATCTAGGTACATTGACTTAATACTGAAAAGATTCAGTATGGATGGGAGTAAAAGAGGTTACTTTTCCATGTGTCAAAGCATACATCTCTCTAAGAAGATGTCTCCTAAGACACCTAAAAAGAGAAATAGAATGAGTTCTATTCCTTATGCTTTGACTGTAAGATCAATAATATATGCCATATTATGTACCAGGGCTGATGTTGCTTATGCTTTAGGTATATCTAGTAGATTTCAAGCTGATCTAGGAGAGGATCATTGGAAAGCTGTGAAAAATATTCTTAAGTACTTGAGAAGGACTAAGGATATTTTTTTGGTATATGGTGGATCTAATCTCAAACTAGAAGGATATTCTGATTCTAATTTTCAATCAGATCTAGATAATAGCAAATCTATTTTAGGATATGTCTTTAGTCTGAACGATAGAGCAGTGAGTTCGAATAATACCAAGCAGCCAACTGTAGCTAACTCAACCACTGAAGTAGAGTACATAGCTACAAGTGAAGCCAACAAGGAAGTTGTCTGGATGAAGAAGTTCATCATTGAATTGGGTATTGTTTCTAAAATTGAGAACCCCATACCACTTTACTATGATAATACTAGAGCAGTTGCTCAAGCAAAGGAACCAAGATCTCATCATAAATCCAAGCACATTCTGAGATGCTTCCATCTCGTTCGTGAAATAATCGAGAGACAAGATGTTGTCATTAAATGAGTAGACACAAAGAACAACATAGTAGACCCATTCACTAAGGCCTTACCATAGCAGTAGTTCGATCGCCACCTTGATTGTATGGTATTAAAATATAAAGATGATTGGCTTTAGTGCAAGTGAAAGATTGAAAGAAATATGCCCTCAAGCCAATCAAAATTTATATTTTGATGGGCTATTCTTTTGTCTTCCAAACTCATATAATGATATTTTCAAATAAATAAAGGTATTTTATTTTATCGTATGCTGCATCTTAATTATTTATTTAAGATTATGATGAATCTCATAAATTAGGTCTATGATTTTAGGATTATGATGAGATCATTCTTGTGAGACCTAAAATCTCAAAATCCTAATTTAAAATATTTCTAATCGATGGAACATTAAGTTGGAGATCAATGTTTTCAGAAAGACCGGCACATGCTATGTATGCTTGATGAAAGGATTATTGATCTCACTATCACTTGTGTATGATACTAATACAAGGATGTGGATGCTCATTAGAGAATGAGTTTACTGAATTGATCCAACTCGAGAACATCTAATGAAGTCTTATCTACATGTCAATAGATGGTTCTCATAGTGTGAGTTGTGCATGTAATCCTTTGATCTGAGACTACCATAGAACCTTATATGTATGAATCCATATTTTGGTTCATACTCATTCATGACTTAGTCATGTACGGAGTGTTTTGGATATGATGGATTATATATAAATGTTGTGAGTAGGTCAACATAGAATCGATCACTCCTGATAAAAGAAGATCGCATCCTACCTGCTTCAATCAAATGATGATTCAAGAAGTCTATGATCAAAGCATGATAAAAATTAGAAATGGTTTCTAATATTTTATTAATCGAATTATCATCATAAGTGTTGGTACAAAATTTGATCGTCGTCGAAGGAGTGCTGAAGTTGGAGAAGATGAGGTCGCTACCGATGACCTGCAAGACAAGTCTCATCCAGAGCCCTGGGGGGGCAACTCCGGCAAGACCCTCTGATGATCAAGTCAACTCTTTCGGCCAATAGAGATGGAGTACTCAGTAGAGAAACTTGCAGAGTATTGAGAAGAAGGAAAAAGTCTTGAGAAAACATATCTAGAGGGTCCCTTTTATAGATGGAGCTTGTAACAAACTAATAGTGATAGCCATAATCGTCCGATAGTGGGCCGCTCGGGGCCATATGGAGTTTGTTACAAAGGGTGGTGTCTATTGTCGTGACGTGCCAGTCCATTGAGATTTAATAGTCAAAGTCTAGAGGAGTAGGCGTCAGTTGGTGATGAATCTTTGAGTTACATCAATATCAAGGGAGCTCAAACTCCTCTTAAGCAGTTTGTGGGTGAGTTGATTCATGCCGTGTGGGGTAGGGTTCGTGCGAAGACCTTCCTAGATGACTGCGGGAAGTTTGGCTGTTGGAGGAGTCCAGAAGGGGTTCGATTGTTGGAGGAGTTTGGAAGGGGTTTGACTGCTTAAGGAGTTTGGAAGGGGTTCGACCGCTAGAGAAGTCTGTAAGGAGTTTGACCACTGGAGGAGTTCAAAAGGAGTATGACCACTGGAGGAGTTTGGCTGTGATCATGAGTTACACCTGACCGAGCACCAAATCAAACTTCAGCGGGAGCGAGGTTCACCCCTAACAATAGTCCCCCTACTTTCGAATTCGAAATTCGAAGGAAGTAAAAAGACAATTGCCAAAGTTCATTCTTGGGCCCTCACCTCATCGGGATGAGATATTTTGGCATTTGCCGTGCTGGCACCAAAACTTTTTAAATCTGAAATGAGTTCGAAAAGATGACCCTTCATTTCTCCCACCAAAACTCTACCCTAAGTATGGTGCCATAATGACTCCACCTTCGGCTGCCTTTCTATCATGATGAGTGGGACACGCGGCGCATGCTGATCGACCAAAGTTGATCCGCAATCATAGCCACCTCAGATTACTTTCGGCTATTTAAGGTCTTCTCCTTTCGCCCGAAAGTCATTCCTACCCAAGTCTTCTCCTTCCTTCAGCCTCCGTCTGTCTTCTTCCCAAGGGTCTTAACCTTCTCTCACCTTCCTGGGCTCCTGACATCCTTTCAATTGATCCTCATCGCATCCATCATCCTTTCATTCTTTCGAGATAGTTTACGTCAGTTTCCTAACCCTTCTCTTAGATTATTCGTGCTTATCACTTCTGGTTCCTTGCTTCCCTGATTTTTTGGTGGCAACCTTTGCCCTGCATTTTTCTTATATATATATATATATATTTTGGGGGTTTTCTTAGGGTTTAATCTTGATCCGAATGTCTTCCAAAATCTTTCACTCCATTAGTTCGTGGCCTCGTCCAGACCGACCTTCTTTGACCTTGCACCCCTGGCCGAGGTAGAACCTAGGAACATGTCCCACTTGTCTTTCGCTCCAGACACCATCCCATCCATTCTTACCCCAGATGATCTTTCTCTGATCCGAATTCAATATGGAATCCCTTCAGAATATGACTTGAACTCCCTAGCTCTCCTCCGATCAGGTCAGCTCTCCTCTAATCGACCGATTTTGTTTGTACTTAGAAGCTTTGCACGTCAGGCTTAGACTCCCGTTGCCTCCATTTATAGTCGCCCTCTTTCGATTTTTAAACATCTTCTTCACATCTGTCGTACCAAACTCCTTTCGGTTCGCATAGATTTTCTCTCCCTCTATCAATTGACTGAAGTCCAGCCGACCATTTCATTTTTTAGAAATTTTTATACCTTCAAGCACCATCCTTCCATGAAGGATTGATGGTACTTTCCCCCCAAGTCAGCAAGAAGGGGATATTAAAAGATGCCCCTTCTTCCATTCATAAGTGGAAGAAAAAATTCTTTTTTGTACATTGCCCATCTCTACCATTAGGTCCTCCTCCATAAGGTTTATTAGAGAGTCAGTTCGTTGAGCTCCTAGCTTAGATGGAGCCGACCTTGATTCCTCTGATAAACTCAAGGCGTACTGAGCTTCTTTTCTTTCTGACCTTCTAAAGGAATAGACCTTGTTCAACTTGGGTCTGAGTCTCCGCAATCCTGTCGATACATCTTTTGATTGTGCATGTGTATTGCTACTGACCGTGCTTCTTTTTCTATTATAGAAATGGATACACAAGCTGTCGAGATACTTATCAAAGGGCTTTACACTAAGAAGACGAAAGGGAAGGCACCAAATGATGGCTCAAAGAGGGTGAAGGTTGGTGTTTCTAGCTCCGAAGTCCCCACCTCCACTACCGCTGCATCCAAGGTTATCGCCGACACCGAGACTGCCCTAATTGTCAAGGTCGGCACTACTGGTGCGGGCTCAATAACTTCCATGCCCTTAGGTCCCTCCAGTAGGGATCGTGTTTTGGAGCTTCCTATCAAGGAAGGGACAGGGGAAGGAAGAAAAAAGAAAGCTATTGCTAAGACATCCTGCAAGGCTCGCCTAGGCAGATCGGATGGCGATGTCAATGAATGAGGGGAGGATCCCTTTGACAATGCAAAGATCATCGGAGATCTTACTGACAGGTTTGCCACGCTCGAGGTGGTGGACCAGATGGCCAACTTGGACCCGCAACAGCTCGTCTGGGATTCTCTCGAAACCATCCTCAAGGTGATTGCTCCATTGCTCGACTCTTTCTCTTCTCTTCTGCACTTTTCTTCTTCTTTTTTTTTTTAACACCAATCATTTGTTGTAGTCGGGTCACCAGATGCTCACCTACATCAAGAGGGTGTGCCGTAGGAGGTGGAGGCACGGAAGGCCCAGGAGGACCTTCAAGTTGAGATCCACCATCTTTAAGAGAGGGTCGACGAGGTCGAGCACCTTGTCGAGGAAAAGGTGGTAGACATCGAAAGTCTTCGGAGAGAGCTTCGCAAAGTGGAGTTCATCTTGGCCAGACTAAAGGTTGCACTAACCCTGAAGGAGGAAAGGAGGAAGGAAGCTGAAAATAGTGTCGCCGAACTAGAGACCCAAATGGCAAAATCGATCTTGGAGGCAATGACCCAGGCCATGGAAGAGTTCAAGACCACTCCCAAGATGCAGAACCTGAACGTCGAGTTTGGCTCGAAGCATTTATCAAGGATTTTGAGCTCTATGAAGGCAGGGTAGCCTGGAGGTTCTCCAAGCTCGACCTTAACTTTCTGGAGGAGGAGGACGATGTGGATGCGAGACCGTCTAATATCATAGTCGATCCTTCCTTCGACGAGCTCGCTTCTAGCCCATCTGAACCTATCGTAGAGATGCTCGAACCAGTTCGAGAACTTGAGGTGGCTGAGAGCGATCTGGCTCTATCCTCCATCATCCCTCCCAAGGTTGAAATCCTCGAGTAGCTTTGAGCGCTTTTCATATCTCGAATGCAGTCTCCCACTAACGTTGACCCACTTTCTCAGGGGGTTCTGATAAAGCCTTTGATAAAGAACCTGAGGAAGGAAGTTCATCTTCTGATGAAGAAATTGAAGAAGATGGAGGATGACTTTCGAGCCTCATGAAAGAATGGTTCTAAGGCGACCAAAGAGGTCACTCACCTTTGAGGCTTGCACATGAAGGATGCGGTGAGCTTCAGTATCTAGAAGGACAGCTTTGAGAAGGGGATCACCGAACTCAAGAGAAATGATAGCGATAAGTCCTTGGCATTGACAGCGAAGATCAACTCTCTTGAAGCTGACCTGAAGAATGCCAGGGAAAAGATCCATCTTCTAGAAGGGAGCTCGTTATGGTCTATCGACAAGGCCCGGTATGACTGAGATTGGTCAAAAAAGTTCTCCCAGCTTTGGAAGCAGCTGCAAGATACTAAGGACTGGCATAATAGCTACCGAGTGACCTAGGCGGAGAAGATGTTCAGGCTTGAAGGCGAGCTCAAGGTTGCAAGAGATGAGGCGGCTCATCTTTGAAAGTGACTGCTCAATAGTCAGGGAGCTAGTGTGAGTGGTGAGTCAGAGGAGATTGCCTCCTTGAAGAGGATTGTCGGTGAGCTTTCAAAGATGGTTGGGGTGGAGAAGGCCAAGATTCAATGGCTAAAGCTTCAACTCACCTATGAACATTGGGCTGTCGAGGATGCGGAGGTCGAGTCTGAAGTTTTAAGGAGACAGCGGTGAGAGCTTGAGGGTAAGTTTCAGCTCGCCAAAAGAATATACATAGATGGTCTCTACAAGAAAAAGGAGCTTAAGGAGGAGATCCTTAGGCTAAAGCAGGCCTTGATGATGGCCGGGGCTGGTAGCCTGAAGTCCGAGGAATCTGGTTCACCTTAGAGCTTCGACCTCTTGTCCCTCTCTTTTCTTTCTTTCAATGTAATCGGCCTTGTCAGCCTTTGTTTTGCTAGTAATGAACTCAATTTTGTAATGGAATAATACATTTCTTGTTATTTTCATTTCGCATGAATCTAAGGCCTATTTGTGGCCTTTCCTTCTTTACCTCATTTTTTTCTTTATCATTTTCTTATGAAATGCTTGTTGTGGATGCTAAACATGTTGTGGACGTCGAGCTTGTTGTGGACGTCGAACTAGAACCTCTTCTACAAACTAAGATAAGGTTCTGCCTTTCGCATTTGACGTAGTCAGGTTGTTATGAAAAAATACGTGTAAGGATTCTCCATCGAGCTTCTTCCTTCTCCACATCTTTGGTCTACGAGGTTTTGACTTTTGCTCATATTAGGACGAGGCTTTCCTTCTATTCTTAACATGGCTTATGGGGGTGTGTTAGGGTAGTTCAACGAGGCCTTCAACTTTGCTCACACTAGGACGAGGTTCTCCTACTATTCCTAATGGACTGTAGGGGCACATTAGGGCCGTTGGTAGGGCCTCTTCCCTCATCTCATCTTAGTTCAATGAGGCCTTCGACCTTGCTCACATTAGGATGAGGTTCTTCTCCTATTTCTAATGGATTGTAGGGGCACATTAGGGCCGTTGGTAGGGCCTCTCCCCTCATCTCATCTTAGTTCAATGAGGCCTTCGACCTTGCTTACGTTAGGATGAGGTTCTCCTCTTGTTCCTAATGGACTGTAGGACACATTAGGGCCGTTGGAAGGGCCTCTCCCCTCATCTCGTCTTAGTTCAACAAGGCCTTTCAACTTTGCTCATGTTAGGATGAGGTTTTCCTCCTGTTCCTAATGGGCTATAGGAGCACAATTAGGACCATTGGTAGGGCCTCTCCTCTTATCTCATCTTAGTTTAAATGAGGCCTTCGACCTTGCTCACATTAGGATGAGGTTCTCCTCCTGTTCCTAATGGACTGTAGGAGCACATTAGGACCATTGGTAGGACCTCTTTCCTCATCTTGTCTTAGTTCAACGAGGCCTTCAACCTTGCCAGAGGGAGTTCTCCGCCAAGACTGTTTAGGTGCTTCAAAAATACTAATAATTTGCCGTTGATGTTTATAAGATTTCTTCATCTTAATTTCAAATTTCAAGGCATATCCACCGATCCAGAGATCAGCTGGATCTTTCTTATGTTAGATATATGTGCCCTAGAAGCCAGAATTGGCTGACACTTGTAATACACTTCTAGGGGCAAAATTGTAATTTTGACTATAATTAATGAAATGGGTTATTTTCTATCACACATGTGTATTTAGTGTCTGTGATACATCCTTTGAGTTAATGGTAATGATAATTCATATTTTCAAGAGTTGAAAATTTAAGACATGAATAATCATTATTAACTCATAAACAGCTCCCGACCATAGGATCATCACGAGGATGGTGATTGATCCGGAAGGTTGGTGTACGATCGCTTCTCTTTAGTAGATGAGTCTTGAGTCTACGGTGTGGAGACACCGGAGCGAGAGTACAGGTACTCGTTAGAGAACGAGGGCACTGAGCGTGACCACCTCGAGTAGTCATTAGGAAGTCTACCTTCTCGTCAATGACTGACTCGATGCTGCAGTAGTGTGTCTGGTTCTTTGACCTGAGATGCATCGGCAGTTCACCTTGAGGGTGTTATAGTTTGACTACACCATTACTCGGTCTCCTAGCCATATGGAACCCTGAGGTGTATGTTGGCTATAGCATGTTCATTGTAGGAACTGGATTGCATCAAGATGGGATCTATCTACCTCGGTGGTAGAGGAGTAGCCCTATGATGATCATGAGAATCAAGTCCAGAAAATCCATGGCCATGGTAGAGTGAAATAATAGAAAGAGTTTCTATTTAGATTTTCACATTGGACTCGAATCGAATGATTACATCATATGACAGAGACTAGGGTTTGACGAGTTCACCTTAACCCTAATCTGATCGGGGCTCAAGATAGAAGAACTTAATCACACAGGTAGCTGCACCAAGAGGTTCGCATTCAGCTCTGATGGGTTGCCACCATATACTGCTAGGTGTCACTGGTGGATTTTGGGAGCAATTAGAATGATTTAGATGATCGATCATTCTAGCTGTTCGAATCAGAAGAGTTCTGATCCATCGAAAGGAGTTTCGATGATGTCTATGATAGAGATCATGACATATCCCATTACCATACAGAACTGAACCTAACTGGGTCACACAAACAAGGGTTTGAATCTGGTGATCATCAATTGAACTGATCTAGTTCAATTGATCTGAATGAGATTCAATTAGGTTCAAGGAAATCGTGCTAGCACTCGATTGAACCTAACGTTCTTCTTTTACTATCATAAATAAGTTGTCCTGACTGAGCCAAAGGAGTTTGTGCTCAATCAGAGGCCTTCATATGGTCTGACTGGAGGTTGTCCAAGTCAGAATAGGTTGTCTTATTTGTAAGACATTACCTGCCATTTTTGGTCACCTGCCATTTCTTGTTCTTTGACTTTGGTCAAAAGTCTACCTTTGACTGGTCAAACGTTGACCATTGACCCTTTGACTTTTGACCACATGTCATGCACCTATTGGAGAGCTGGTGGGGGCCTGTCCCCCTGCCAGAACCTGGCAAGGAGAAGGGCGCACGCCAAGGGTGGCGTGAGCCCAAGTAGGAGGCGCCTAGGAGTCCTTGTTGGACAAGGACTCCACCTCCCTTTTGGATTCCAATCAGAGTTCTACTAAGAATCCAGTTTGACTGGTCTTAGGCGCCCTCTAAGGAGGAATCCAGGGGTCTCTATTCCAACCAATCAGATTTAGATCTGATTTCACAAAGGGTTGTGATTGGTTGAGAGGAAGAGGAGTTGGATCACAAGAGGTCTATAAATAAGACCCTGCGCCCAACCCTAATTCCAATGCTATTAGATACGCCCCAAGGCTGCCTCTCCCCTCCTTCTCCATGCCATAGTCTCTTCTCCCTCTTGCTCTCCACGTCCAAAAGGTGTTTTGGACTTAGTTTGGTGCGATTCAGATCAAGGAAAGGCGATCAAAAGCAAGAAGGCTGCGCTGCTGCAAAAGGACGACTGCAGATCTTCAAAAGAGTTTTGAAGATCCTCCAGATCAGATCCAGATCTGATTTTTGGAGGTGTGATAGAGAAGAAGAGGATCTCCAGATCCAACCCGAGTGGATACCGGTAGAGGCCAGGCGCTTGCGTGGCTAAGATCCAGAACCTTCCGCTGCAATCAGGATCATCTACAGGGTAATAGGATTACCCAAATCAGGTAAATTAAATTTGATTTAATTTATCTTATTTTATTTTATTTATTAAAATAATAAGAATCAGATCTGAAACATATCAAGATCTGATTGAGATCAAGAGAAAATTTTTGAAATATATCTCTTGATCTAATCAGATCTGGACGAACCTGGACCGGGAAATCAGGATTTCCCTTCAACTGGTATCAGAGCCATGGTTCTAAATTGTTTAGATCTGATTTTAATTTTATTTTAATTAGAAAATAAAGTGATTTCAGATCACAGAAAAATGAAATAAAATTAAATGATTTGGATTGGATCTAAGAACATGAAGATATGCATGACTAGTTCTAGAATAGAATAGTTCTATAGAATAGTTTTGCATGTCTTTGATTTAATCTGATTAAATCATATTTTAGATCTTCTTATTTACTATTTTCTGATATTATAAGTGTTATAATAACATCTGATAAACAGCAAATAAAAATTATTTAATTTTAAATATCATATGAGATATGATAGATGCATGACTAGACTAATTGTAGAATAGTTCTACATAATTGTCTAGATTAGAATTTATTTTGATTAGATCAATTTAAATCTAATTTTTTAGATTATTATGTGATAATTTAGATCTGAAAACATGCATGATTTGATACATGAGATGTATGCAAAATATGCCTTGATTAGATCTAAATTTGTAT
>QRFJ01003463.1:0-31928 GCA_006176705.1 Cocos nucifera | reverse complement strand
ATGATAGAGATCATGACATATCCCATTATCATACAGAACTGAACCTAACTGGGTCACACAAACAAGAGTTTGAATTTGGTGATCATCAATTGAATTGATCCAGTTCAATTGATCTGAATGAGATTCAATTAGGTTCAAGAAAATCGTGCTAGCACTCGATTGAACCTAACGTTCTTCTTTTACTATCATAAATAAGTTTGTGCTCAATTAGAGGCCTTTATATGGTCTGACTGGAGGTTGTCCAAGTTAGTAAAGGTTGTCTTATTTTGTAAGACATTACCTACCATTTTTGGTCACCTGCCATTTCTTGTTCTTTGACTTTGGTCAAAAGTCTACCTTTGACTGGTCAAATGTTGACCATTGATACTTTGACTTTTGACCATATGTCATGCACCTATTGGAGAGCTAGTGGGAGCCTGTCCCCCTACCAGAACTTGGCAAGGAGGAGGGCGCACGCCACCCTAGGCGTGTACCCAAGCTGGAGGCGCCTAGGAGTCCTTGTTGGACAAGGACTCCATCTCCTTTTTGGATTTCAATTAGAGTTCTTCTAAGAACAAACTTTGACTGGTCTTAGGTGCCCTCTAAGTAGGAATCCAGGGGACTCTATTCCCACCAATTAGATTTAGATCTGATTTCACAAAGGGTTGTGATTTGTTGGGAAGAAGAGTTGGATTACAGTTAGTCTATAAATAAGACCCTGTACCCAACTCAAAGAGGCTAAGAGTTTCCATACGCCCAAGGGGCCTTTTCTCCTCTCCTCCTCCATGCCAAAGCTTCTTCTCCCTCTCCTCTCCACATCCAAAATAGTTTTGGAGCTTGGTTGGTGCGATCCAGATCAAAGAAAGGTGATCAAAAGCAAGAAGGCTGCACTGCTGCAAAGGATGACTGCTGATCTTCAAAAGGAGTTTTGAAGATCCTCCAGATGAGATCCAGATCTAATTTTTGGAGATGTGATAGAGAAGAAGAGGATCTCCAGATCCAACCTAAGTGGATACCAGTAGAGGCCAGGCGCTTGCATGGCTAGATCCAGAACCTTCCGCTGCAACAGGATCATCAATGGGTAATTGGATTACCCAAATCAGGTAAATTAAATTTGATTTAATTTATCCTTATTTTATTTTATTTATTAAAATAATAAGAATCAGATCTAAAATATCCCAGATCTGATACAGATCAAAGAGAAAAAATTTTAAAATATATCTCTTGATCTGATCAGATTTGTACGAATCTGGACCGAAAAATCAGGATTTCCCTTCATATGGACCTTCCCAATTCAAGGCAAGCTTTTCTTGATCTTGAGGCTGTGAAACGGATGCTTGTCAGAGCACCAAGTCCTCCTTCCTGAATGCTTTACTTTTTACTATGGAGTTATAGTATCTGGCCACTGTTCGTCTGTATGGTGCCATCCAAACTTGGGCTTTTCCTCTTTTTCTTCCAGTAGATCAAGATTGACTCTGAGGTCCTGTGAGTTACGTTGCTCATTGAAGGCCACGACCCATGCTGATGGGAGTTTAAGCTCGATTGGGATGACTGCCTCCATTCCAAAAGCTAAGGCAAATGGTATTTTTTCAATAGATAGCCTTTGAGTAGTTTGGTACGCTTGGAGGATGTGGTAGAGTTCGTCCGCCCAAGTTTTCCTTGCTCTTTCAAGCCTTGCTTTGATGCCCTATAGTAAAATTCTATTGGTCACCTCTACTTCACCATTTGCCTATGGATGGGCCACTGACGTAAAATGATGGAAGATGTTTAGATCTTCGCAGAACTTAGCGAACCTCATCCCAGCAAACTATCACCCATTATCTATTACGAGAGTCCAGAACAGACCAAATTGGCAAACAATTGACTTCTAGATGAAGTCCTATACCTTAGCCTCAGTATTTTTTGCTAATGCTTCGGCCTCGACCCATTTGGTAAAGTAATCGATTGCAACCAGGAGGAACTTTCATTGTCCGGATGCCATTGGAAAGGGGCCTAGTATATCCATTCCCCACTGTGCAAATGGCCAGGATGCACTTAGTGGAGTAAGCTCAGTGGTCAGCTATCTTTGTATGTTTGTATTTCTCTGACCGTAGTCATATTTCTTGACATACTCTATGGAGTCATGGTACAAAATTGGCCAATAGTACCCTTGCCTAAGTAATCTTTGTGACAGGGATTTGGCTCCTATATGACTTCCGTAGATTCCCTCGTGCACTTTGCATAATGTGAAGTCGGCCTCCGAAGGTCAGAGACATCTTAAGAGTGGTAGCGAATATGACCTTTTATACAACTTGCCTTCATATAAAATATACTAGAAGACTTGATTCTTGAGTTTTTGAGCTTCTTTCGGATCATGATGAAGAGCTCCATCCTTGAGGTAGGAAACTAGCGGATCAATCCAACTCGGCTCATGCTCAATTTGCATAATAGGCTACTCCTCCATGCTTGGGCACTTCAAAACTTCAAAGAATACTTCTTTGGGTAGTTCGGCTCTTGTATTCTCTACTCTCGAATTCTATTGAATACTAAAACTGTTGAAGGTCGGAGTCAAACATTTTACTTTCTTAAGGTATTTTATCATGCTTTCCTTTCGAGCTTTGTAACTACCGCAGACCTGTCCGACCATCTACTAAAAATCACTGTAGACTTGGAGTCAGTCTGCTTTCAATTCTTTTGCTATTTTTAACCCAACGATCAAAGCTTCATATCCGGCCCCATTATTAGTTGCAAAAAATTCGAAGCATAGCGCATATTTGGTGACAACTCCTCCAGGATTTACCAAGACCAACCCCATGCCTGCTTCAGTAGCGTTGGATGAACCATCCACGTACAGGGCCCAAAAACCTTCAAAAAGGTCTGCACTCTCTTTGGGGGGCTCGATTGCAACCATGAGATGCCGATTCTGCTCTATTCAAGCTTGGCTTCATCTGGAATGGTGCATTCTACCACAAAATCTATCAATATCTGGACTTTGATCGATGGCCGAGGTTGGTAGTTGATGTCAAATTCTGTAAGCTTGATCATCCATTTTGCAATTATTTTGAAGGTGTCTATTCGATGGAGGACAGCTTTATTGGTTGGTCCATGAGAACAGTTATGGTATGCCCCTGAAAGTAAGGTCAGAGTCTCCTGGCAGTAATTAAAAGAGAGTAAGTCAATTTCTCTAACTTTGAATACCTGATTTCTGCATCCCTTAGGATCCAACTTATGTAGTAGACCGACTGCTGTACTTTCATTTCCTCCTTGACTAGGATCGCGGCCAAGACTGCCGGGGAGACTGCTAAGTATAAGAATAATTCTTCTCTAGGTTTAGGCTTTACCAGCAATGGGGATGAGCCAAGATAGTTTTCAAGCTTCTCGAATTCCTGTTGGCATTCCATCATCCAGTAGAAGTTCTTTAGCTGCTTGAGAGCTTGGAAGAAGGGCATACATCGCTCGGTCGATTTTAAGACGAAGCAATTTAAGGATGCCATTTTTTCAGTCAAGCGTTGAACTTCTTTGATTATTTTTGGAGCAGTCATCTCCTGAATAGCTCAGATTTTCTTTGAATTTGCTTCAATTTTGTGCTTTGATACCATAAATCCTAGAAACTTTTCTGAGGTCACACCAAAGGTGCACTTGGTCGGGTTCAGCTTCATCTTGTACTTCTTAAGTGCACTAAAAGTCTTTTCAAGATCGACGATGTGATTCATTGAAGCTCAACTTTTTATGAGCATGTCATCCATATGCACCTCTATGTTGAGGCTGATCTACTCCTCGAAGATTTTATTGACCAGGCGCTGGTATGTTGCTCCTATAATTTTTAGTCTGAAAGGCATAACCCTATAATAGAAAAGACCACGATTAGTAATAAAATTAGTTTTCTCCTCATCCTCTGGTGCCATCCAAATTTGGTTGTAGCCAAAAAAGGCATCCATGAAGGTAAGAAGCTCGTGGCCCGAGGTTGTATCCACCAGTTGATCAATCCTGGACAATAGATAGCTATCTTTTGGATAGGCTTTATTCAGCTTTTTGAAGCTATACACATCTTCCACTTATCGTTTGCCTTTTTAACGAGCATCATGTTTAAGATCCAGCCCGGATAGTTAACTTTTCAGATAAATTGAGCCTTGAGGAGGTTGTCGACTTCTTCTACAATTGCTTTCTACCTCTCCGGAGCGTGGTTGTGCATCCTTTCTTTCGTTGGCCAACACTTAGGATCAGCAGCCAGTCGATGTTCCATGATCTCGACATCAATTTTTGGTATATCTGCTAGGACCCAAGCAAAGACGTTCGCATTCCTCCGGAGGAAGGTGATGAGTTGTTCTCGAACGCCCTCCCCCAAGTTGGAGCCGATTTGCATATTGTGCTCTGCATTTCCATTGTTCAGGGGAATAGATATGAGGTCTTCCATAGGCTCATCCCACTCCACAGTAAGGTCATCGCGGACATCCAGTCCATCAATAGGACAAAGGTCGGGCAAGATATTTTTCTATAGGGCAATGGAGTAATAGTGCCTTGCTAATGCCTGGTCTCCGCTAATCTCTCCAATTCTGTAGCTCATTGGGAACTTCACCTTTAGATAATAAGTTGACACTATAGCTTAGAGCACGTTCAAACCAGGTCGGCCAAGAATAGCATTGTAGGTAGATGGGGTTTTTATGACATGAAAATCAACCTATACTTTAGCCAGCTTCGGGGATCGCCCTACAGCCACAATCAAAGTTATTATGCCCTCAACTGGCACGACATCATCAGTGAAGCCTACCAACTGGAAGTTCATAGATCCCAAGTGGTTATTAGATAAAGACATTCTTGAGAAAGCATCATAAAATAAAACATCAGCAGAGCTTTCATTATCTACCAAAATGCAGCGCACATCATAGTCAGTAATGTTTAAAGAGATTACAACCGTATCATTATGTAGAAATTGAACTCCTTGGACATCCTAGTTAGTGAAAGCAATGGGCTCTTCGGTTCTCGACCTCTTTCTAGGCTCTATTGATCTGCTGGCCTCCCCTTGTCGAAGTCCCCCAAAGATAGTGTTAATGATGCCGAGGGATGGCCGATCTAATTTCTGCTCCTCCCTTCTTGGCAATTCTGATTGAGGCAGTGCCCTTGGCTGATCTTCTCATCCCTCAAGCTGACGTCGTAGGAATCAACATAGCCTACCTTGCTTGATGAGCTCCTCAATGTCATCTTGGAGCTAGATACATTCTTCAGTATCGTGACCATGGTCATGATGATAGAGGCAGAACTTGTTTGGATTGCATCTGCAAGGATGGGAGCGCATCCTTTCTGGCCTTGGAAGCTGCTCCTTAATCTCCATCAGTACTTGGGTTTTTGGAGCATTGAGAGGGGTTGTGAAACCTTCGTAGGGGAGAGCCCTATCAAGCCCTTCTATCAGGGCTTCCCTGCTTCCAAGCTTGGGGAGGATTTCGAGCTCGCTTACGCTCAGGGGGAGTTTGGGAGTGCGACCGAGCTTCACTTGGCTTTCCTTCCTCAGCGGACCTGTCTGGCTCACCAATTCGCCACTCTCCAGTAGCTTCATTGTCCTTGGCCTTAAAGGTCTCTTCTACTCAAGCGTACCCTTCATCCTGAGCAAGCATATCGGCAAAATTCTTAAGATACTTCTTCTTTAGAAAGAATAGCAGATTGCTCTTTTGAAGGCCATCCTTCAGTGCGGCCATCGCAATAGACTAGTCTAGGTTTCAGATCTCCAGCGCAGCAGCATTGAAATGATTGACATAGGTTTGGATGGATTCTCCCTCTTGCTGCTTGATGTTGATGAGGGATTTCGATCCTCGCCTATGACATCAACTGCTGACAAAATGAGCCAAAAACTGGTGGCTTATCTGATCAAAAGAGAAGATGGTATTTAATTTGAGGGCCGAGTACCAGTTTCTGGCTGCTCCCTTTAGTGTTGATGAGAAGGCTCGATAGAGAATGGCATCTAGTGCTTCATGAAGCAGCATCATCATCCAGAAAGCCTCTAGGTGGTCGACCGGATCGGTTGTCCCATAGTAGCTCTTGAATTGAGGAAGCTTAAAGTTTGGCGGGATCGGTTCTTGCATGATGCAGTGAGAGAAAGGCGAGTTGGTATAAATGTCATTACCATGGGAGGGGGGAGCACGGTGGAGTTCCTCGATCCATTGATTCATCTCTTGTAGCTTCTGGTCTAGATCCTCTCGATCGTGGATCTCTAAGGTCTTTTGACTGAATGGGGGCAAAGTCCCCCCAGGGGTGGAGTCGTGATCAGAGTAGGGGCTCTCTGCCCTCTGCTTCCCCTTTTCGGAGGTCACCGATCAGCTAGCTCAAGTCGGCCGCCTCCAGATCGGATCATGGAGTTTTGGAGAAGCCTAATTCAACTGAATCTGCAATAGAGGCTACTATTGTTGCATGGCCTGCACTACTTTTGTGAGGCCATGAACCTGCTGGACTAGCAGGTTGAACTGCTCCGCGTCCACCATTATTGCAGGTGGAGCTTGAGTTCTCAAGGATGAGATAGGAGCGGGTAGATTTGGGTGGGATCTGGCTACGGAGGCCGTCGACCATTGAGTAGAAGCTTTCTTGAGAGGCATCTTTTTTAGAAAGGACGACTTTGGAGACAGAGATCTCTGCTGTGCACTTCTTTAAGAATAAGGAAACCTTAGGAATAAAGTGCCCTTCCTCTAGTGCCAATCTTGTTGGTGTGAAATTTGATCATCGCCGAAGGAGCGCTGGAGTCGAAGAAGATGAGGTCGTCGCTGGTGACCTGTAAGATAATTCTTGTCCAGAGCCCTGAGGGGCGGCTCCGGCAAGACCCTTCGACGATCAAGTCAGCTCTTTCGGCCAACAGAGATGTAGTACTCAGTAAAAAAAGTTGCAGAGTATTGAGAAGAAGGAAAGAGCCTTGAGAAAATATATCTGAAGGATTCCTTTTATAGATGGAGCCCATAACAAACTAATAGTGACAGTCGTAATCGTCTGATAGTGGGCCACTCAGGGCCATCTGGAGTTTGTTACGAAGGATAGTGTCTATTGTCATGATGTGCCAGTCCATCAAGATTTAATAGTCAAAATCTGGAGGAGTAGGCTTCAGTTAGCGATGAATCTTTAAGTTACATCAATATCAAGGGAGCTTGGACTCCTCTTAAGCAGTTTATGAAGGAAAAAACTTATTTTTTGGATCAAGTTCGTTCAGATCTGATTGGATCAGGAAGGATATTTCAAAAATTTTTCCTCTGAGATCCTAATTAGATTTGAGACTTCTCAAATATGATCTTATTGATCTAATAATAAAAATAAAATATAAATAAAAATTAAATCTGATTTAATTATACCTTTATTTTGGATAATCAAATTATCCTGTGATGATCCTGATGTTTGCTTGAGGTTTTGGATGTAGCCACGCAAGTGCCTGGCCTCTACCGATATCCACTCGGGCTAGATCTAGAGATCTTCTCCTTCTTAATCAATCCTCCAAAAATCATATCTAGATCTGATCTTGAAGGTCTTCAAAACTGCTTTTGAAGAACAGTCGTTGTCTCTTGCAGTAGTACTGCCTTCTTCCTTTCCTGACGTCTTTCACTTGCTTGGATCGCACCTTGTTCATGCCCAAAAGCCCTTGTGCATGGAGAGGAGAGAGGGGACCAGAGGGTGGCGTGGAGAAGGAGGGAGAGAGGCTTTTTGACATGGGCTAAAGGCAGAAGCATTAAATTTTGGGCGTAGATAGGATTTATATAGACCCTGCTGCACCATGCAGTGCCACATCATCCCGATCAATCATGACCCTTTGTGCAATCAGATTTAAATCTGATTGATGGGATGAAATCATCTGATCCAATTAGATGAGACCCTCAAAAACCTCCTAAGGTGGTGCCAAGACTGGGTCAAATAAGATTTCTTGGTGCCACACAGTTTAATCCCCTAAAGCAACCCTAGAGTCCCATCTGTATGGGACTCCAGCTTTATCCTCATGGGGCGCATGCCTCCATAAGTGTGTGCCCTCTTCTTGTCTACATTTTAGCAGGGGGACAAGTCCCCAGGTACTCTCCTATGGGTGCATGACACAAGGGTAGATGTCTAAGTGTCCAGGGTCAACATTTAACCAATGTTCGAAAATAAGATTTAGCAGGTGATCGAAAAATGGCAGATGTTGTTTTAAATTTATCTCATAAATTAAGATAATCCTTTTTTGACTTGGATAAGCTCTAGTCAGACCAAGTAAAGGTTTTTGAGTGAGCCCAAACATATTTGGCTCAATCGAGACAAGCTTTAATGATTGTTAAAGAAGAACATTAGGCTCAATCGTGTGCTAGCACGATTTTCTTGAACCTAATTGAATTTTATTCAAATCAATTGAACTGGGTTAGTCCAATTGATGACATCCAAATCCAAATACTTGTTTATGTGACCTAGTTAGGTTCAGTTCTACATGGTAATGGGATACATCATAATTTCTATCATCGACATCATCGAAACATCTTCCAATGAATCAGAACTTTTTTGATTCAGACAACTAGTATGATTGATCATCCAAATCATTCTAATTGCTCCCAAAATCCACCAATGACACCTAGCAGCATATGGTGGCAACCCATCAGAACTGAAAGCGAACCTCTTGGTTCAGTTACCTGTATGATTAAGTTCCTCTATCTTGAGCTTCGATCGGATTAGGGTTAAGGTGATCTCGTCAAACCCTAATTTCTATCATATGAATTAATCATTCGATTCAAGTCCAATGTCAAAAACCTTAATAGAAACTCTTTCTATTATTTCACTCTACCATGGCCATGGGCTTATGGATTTGATTCTCATAATCATCATAGGACTGCTCCTCATCTACCGAGGTAGATAGATCCCCTATTGGTGCAATCCAATTTCTACAATGAATATGCTATAGCCAATATACACCTCAGAATTCTGAATGGCTAAGAGATCAAGTTATGATATAGTCAAACTATAACACCCTCAAGGTAAACTGCCGATGCACCTCAGGTCAAAGAATAGACACACCACTGCAGCTTCGAGCCAGTCATTGACGAGAAGGTTGACTTCCTCATGACTGCTCGAGATGGTCACGCTCAGTGCCCTCATTCTCTAATGAGTATCTGTACTCTCGCTTTGGTATCTCTACATCATAGACTTAAGACTCATCTATCCTAAAGAAGCGATCATACACCAACCTTCTGGATCAATCACCATCCTCATGATGATCCTACGGTCGGAAGTATTTTATGAGTTAATAATGAAAAAATTCATGTCTTAAATTTTCAACTCTTAAAAATATGAACTATTATTACCATTAACTCAAAGGATGTATCACAGACACTTTCAAAATATATAATGATAGAAAATAATTCATTTTATTATTTATAGTCAAAATTATAATTTTGCCCTTAGAAGTGTATTACAAGTGTCAGCCAATCTAGCTTCTAGGGCACACATATCTAACAAACTCCCACTTGACCTAAAGTCAATTGGCTACAAATCTAAGTCCCATCTTTACAAGGTGGGCTTCAATCTTCTGCTGGCCCAATGGCTTTGTAACTGGATCTGCCGCATTGTCTGCAAAGTCGACTCTCTTAACCTCGACGTAACCTTTCTCGAGATAATCGTGGATGAAGTGGTATCGCCGCTCGATGTGCTTGGATTTTTGGTGAGTCCTCGACTTCTTAGCAAGGGCTTTCGCACCATTATTATCGTAGTATAGAGGAATGAAATCCGATGGTATCACTCTAATCTCCATGGCAAACTTCTTATACCAGAATGCCTCCTTCGTAGCTTCTGATGCGGCGATGTACTCTGCTTTCATGGTAGAATCTGCTATCACTGTCTGCTTGAAACTCTTCCAACTAACAGTACCATCATTACACATAAATAGACTTGTAGATGTCGACTTTTGATCATCTATATCGATCATAAAATTTGAGTCTGTATACCCCTAGACTTGGAGTTCTTATTACCAAAAACTAACAACATATCCTTAGTTCTTCTCAAGTACTTAAGTATATATTTTACAGAAGTCTAGTGTTCTTCACCTGGATTCGACTGATATCTGCTCGTGACACTCACAGCATGGGCTATATCAGGTCGTGTACATAACATGGCATACATGAGGCTCCCTATTGCTGAAGCATAAGAGATCTTGCTCGTGCATTCAATCTCCTCAGGTGTGTTGGGATATATTTTCTTGGAGAGATGAATGCCATGTTTGAAGGGTACCAATTCCCTCTTGGAGTTTTCCATGCTAAACCTCTTTAGTACTTCCTCTATGTACATCTTCTGTGAAAGACCTAGCATCCTATTTGGTCTATCTCTATAGACCTTAATTCCTAGAATGAAGGATGCTTCTACCTAGGTCTTTCATGGAGAATTCTTTAGATAACCATATTTTAATTATGGTCAACATGGAAATATCATTTTCAATAAGGAGGATATCATCCACGTACACTACGAGGAAGACAATAGCACTCCCATTGACCTTTTTGAAAATACATGGTTTCTCTTCATTCTTGATGAAACCAAATAATTTGATCACATCATTAAAATGAGTATTCCAGCTCTGAGATGCTTGCTTAAGTCCATATATGGACCTTTGCAGCTTGCATACTTTGTGATCAGTATCACTGGATGTGAAACCTAGCGGCTGTTCCAATATAGATATCTTCCTCAAGGTATCCATTTAAGAACGTCGTTTTCACGTCCATTTGCCATATTTCATAATCGAAATAGGCTGCAATAGCAAGCAATGTGCGGATGGATTTTAGCATAGCCACTGGCGAAAAGGTATCCTGATAGTCAATGCCTTCGTGCTGACTATACCCTTTTGCCACTAATCTAGCTTTGAATGTCTCCACATTTTCATCTGCACCAATCTTTCTCTTGTATATCTATTTACATCCAATAGGTACTATACCTTTAGCTGGATCTACCAAGGTCCAGACTTGGTTTGAGTGCATCAAGTCAATTTCTGACTTCATTGCCTCTAACCATTTTTCGGAGTCGATATCTGATATTGTCTCATCATAGGTTTTGGGATCATCACCATGAACCCTATTACCTACAAGAAATGTTTTCTCTACTTCCTCTGAAATAGTACCTAAGTACCTCTCAGGACGACAAAAAATCCTTTTCAATCTATGAGGTGGAGGAGGTAGTGATTGTATTGGCTCAACCTGATTTGGTTCCATAGGGTCCTTAGCTCGTTGCTCTTGTGAGATTTTTTCCTCAAGCTTGATCTGCTTTCCAATGCCACCATCTTAAATAAACTATTTTTCAAGAAAGATGGCATGTTGACTCACAATCACATTGTGCTCTTCTAGAATGTAGAAATAATATCTTAATGACTCTTTAGAATATTCTATGAATCGAGCTCTAAAGGACCTATAGTCTAACTTGTTCGCTTGTTGTCTTTTGACATGAGCCAGACAACCCCAAATTTTGAGATGACTCAGACTTGGTTTCTTACCATGACATATCTCATACGGTGTGGTAGGAATAATTTTAGAGGAAAATCCTATTCAGTAAATATATTAGAAGTTAACAACTGATGTCCCCAAAGAAAATCAGGGAGGTCTGTGAAGCTCATCATGGATCGGACCATATCCTAATAGGATCCGATTTCCTCCATTCTGAAAAACCTCGTTGAGTTGAGGTGTTCCTCAGGTGGAGTCCATTGAGAGACTATGCCATTTTTGCTTGAGATAGTCTAGGAAAAATTCCCGACTAAGGTATTCACCTCCTCGATCTGATCGAAGAACCTTAATGGATTTTTCAGTTTGTTTTTCTACTTCATGTCTGAATTTCTTTGAACTTTTCAAAAGGCTTCAGACTTGTGTCTCATAAGATACACATATCCATACCAAGATAAATCATCGGTAAAGGTTATGAAGTAGTCAAGGTTGCCTCTAGCCGGCACATCAAATGGAATGCACACATCAGTACGTACTAGGGCAAGTAGTTCCGTGGCACTTCCCCATGTCCTATAAAAGGGAGCTTAGTTATTTTGCCATGAAGACATGATTCACAAATTAGATATGACTCGAAAGTCAACGGACTCAATAGCTCAATTTTCTCTAATTTGTTAATCCTATCTTCTGCTATATGACCTAGACTTCGGTGCCATAGATACCTATCGTTTGGACTATCCCTAGATTGTTTTGATCTTATGGCATTCATATTTTGCTTGATATTAAAGATAGATACATTAATATGTAACTGGTAGAGATCGTTAATAAGAAAACCATTTGCAATTTTATTTCTTTTATAAAAAATATTACAATGGTCCTTAAGAAAACTAATTACATAGCCTTCTTATGCTAAACATAAAATAAAAATCAAATTCTTGCTTGCTACAGGCACATAATAACAATCTCTAAGTACTAAATCTAAGCCAGACGGTAGTCGAAGAGGATAGGTTCCCATAGCCACAGCAGCAACCCTTGCTCCATTTTCGATGCATAGAATCATCTCACCATCCCTCAGCCTCCTGCTATCCTCAAGATCCTACATGGAAGTTCATAAATGAGCACTAGAATAAGAATCAAGCGCCCAACTGGATGCAGAAGAAACCATAAGGTTAGATTCAATAACGAGCATACCTTCAGAAGGATCTGTCTCCTTCTTATTCTTCAAGATTGCCAGGTATGTAGGATAGTTTCGCTTTTAGTGGCCGTCAGTATTATAATGGAAACACTTTTCTTTATCAACAGCTTTTTTCTTCAGCTCTACCTTCTTTTTCTTTCCATCTTCCATGTTCTATTTTTTCATAGACTTCTTCTTCTTTCCAAAAAATTTTCTATTGGAAGAAGTCCGTTCCATAGCAAGTACTGAGCCTTTAGAACCTTTCATAGAAAGCTTAGTAGTAACCAGCATATTCATAAGCTCGGCTAGAGTATTCTGAAGTTTATGCATATGGTAGTTTATGATGAACTGCCCATACACATCAATCAAGGATTGCAGAATTATATCATTCTGCAGATCCTGATCTAACTTCACTCCAAGCTTCTCAAGCTCTTCCAAGTCCTTGATCATCATCAGACAATGATCTTAGACTGACTGTTCATCACGCATTTTAGCCTTAAATAGTCATTTAGTGACTTGATATTTGGCTGCATGACTCTGTTTACCAAACAACTCTTGTAGGTGAGCCAACATTTGGTGGACAGTCTTGATATCTTCATATTGGCACTGAAGGTCAACAGACATCGAGCCCAACATGTAGTATCTGGCCTTATTATTTTCATTCATCCATTTGTCAAGAGATGCTCTATGTTTAGCGAATGGATGAGCTGGTAAGATGGGGGGATCCTGGTCCAATACATGAGTCAACTTCTTAGAACCCAAAATAATTTTGAAGTTTTAGAGTCAATCCTTGTAATTGGATTCGATCAGTCTATGGGTGTCTAGGATACGGGCTAGTGGGTTGGACGCAGATATTTTTCTTTTTTCTATAGAGACTCAAAGTTTCTAGTTAGATTTTATAATTAAGACTTGACCAATTTGTTTAGGGATTTGATTTTTAAACAAATTAGCTTTCACTATTTTTTTTGGATCCCTACACTCCCTCTGTAGAGATGCAAAAATCTCCATGATTAACTGATTTCTAGTGGGATGGTGCAGTCTCACCAACTGACTCATCACCTTACCTAATAGTTATTGGATGATGGGTTAGCCAATGAGTGAACAACTCTTGTTCCAATGATTCTCTAATCATGGTGCACCCAAGACTTGGTCTCTAATTCATGAATCTCACCGTGCCCAGAATATTGATCCACTCCTTAGTTAAGTCAAACCCATCATTTGCACAGACTGGATTCCTAATTGGAGTCTCTCATCATATCAAGACTATTGAGCCCAATCCATCCTCCAGCCCATAGCATCCAATGCCTAATAGACATGGTTGCTTCTTTTCGGTGCAACTGAACCACTATGATCCAGCCGAGAACAATCAACCCGAAAGAGCCCCACACATCTATAATGGTGGAAGACCTTAGACTTAATCTTTTCATAGAAAGATTTGATTTAGATCTCTTTAAACTTAACTTGACATAGCTATAACCATTATGACTAACCTAGTAGCATGGGTTAGCTCTTATTGTTAGCCACTTAGATTAGAACTGGGTCAACAGATATGGCAAGGTGGTGAGATCGGTGAAGGGAGGGAAGATCATACAAGAATGCATATCAGGTCGAGTATTAACTCGATAAGAATGCATTCGAGTTGAGTAGCTCCTAATTAAAAATCAGTCGGTCATATCACCAAACTTATCTTAGACACCAAAATGTTGAGCCGGAACCAATCGAATTAGCCTATAATCCAGAATCTAACCACTGAGCCTAATTAGATCTTAACTTGATCAATCACTCATATGACTCGATCTTGATCCAAACTTAATCCTATTAGGCTAGTCAATTTAAGTACTCTTGATCCCACCTAACTAACTCTTGATTTAGTTTGATCAACCGCTAGACCTAATTGAGCTATCCAAATCTGAACCCAATTTTATGAATATGTCTTAGATTTAAAAATTCTCAATTTTAGACCTAATATATTTCATAATCTTAATTCTCAATTAAGTTTAGGATTCATAAATAAAATATATATATAAAATCCTAGGGTTTCAGGATCTAAAATTTTGCAGAAAATAAGTTTTGATTTTTGATTAAGGTCGAACGCACAGCACCCCTACACACCATAAGAACATCCCATCGAATGGGAGGAGAGGGCCTTTAAATCCTACTTTGTTCTTATGACTGGACGGTCAAGGGAAATGCCTTAATCAAAAATATGATAAATCTATAAAACCAGTTTGATCTACATCATATATCACATATATAAAAAATAATCTAACTAAAAACATGTTTTGCATACATCTCATATATCATATAATGCATATTTTTAGATTTAAATTATCTCATAAATATCTAAAAAATAAGATTTAAATTTGATCATATCAAATTAAAATTTATTCTAAAAAATTTTATCAAACTATTCTACAACTAGTCTAAATATACATCTATCATATCTCATATGAACAAATTCAATAAATTTATTTTCTATTTTTTAGATCTAATTATAATATTTATAATATTAAAAAATAATAAATAAATAAATTTAAAATTATAATTAAATTAAAATTATGATCATGCTAGACTACACATAGAATAATTCTATTCCTAATCTAGTCACGCATCTCATACATCTTAGATCTAGATTATTTAATTTTTTTAATTTTTTAATTTTAGATCTAATCACATCTAATGTGATATTTAAAATTATCTAATTATTAGATTAAAAATAAATTAAAATTAGATCTAATAAATTATAGAACCTGGCTCTGATACCAGTTGAAGGAAAAAACCTATTTTTTGGAATAGATTCGTTCAGATCTGATTGGATCAGGAGGGATATTTTAAAAATTTTTTCTCTAAGATTCTAATTAGATATGAGATTCTTCAAATCAAATCTTATTGATCTAATAATAAAAATAAAAATAAAAATTAAATCTAATTTAATTATACCTTTATTTTGTGTAATCCAATTATCCTATGATGATCCCGATATTTGTCTGAGATTCTAGATATAGCCACGCAAATGCCTAGCCTCTATCGGTATCCACTTAGACAGGATTCGAAGATCTTCTTCTTCTCAATCAATCCTCCAAAAATTAGATCTAGATCTGATCTTGAAGGTCTTCAAAATGGCTTTTGAAGAATAGTTGTTGTCTGTTGCAGTAGTGTTGCCTTCTTCCTTTCCTGGCGTCTTTCACTTGCTTGGATCGCACCTTGTTCGTGCCCAAAAGTCCTTGGGCGTAGAGAGGAGAGAGAGGATCAAGGGATGGCATGGAGAAGGAGGGAGAGGGGCTATGTGGCATGGGCTAAAGGCTGAAGAAAATAAATTCTAGGTGCAGATAGGATTTATATAGACCCTGCTGCACCATGCAGTGCCACATCATCCTGATCAATCACGGCCCTTTATGCAATCAGATCTAAATCTGATTAATGGGATGACATCATCTAATCTAATCAGATTAGAGACCCTCAAAACTCTCCTTAGGTGGTGCCAAGATTGGGTCAAACAAGTCTTCTTGGTGCCACACAACTTAATTCCCTAAAGCAACTGGAGTCCTATCTGTATGAGACTCCATCTTTTATCCTCATGGGGCACATACCTCCCTAGGTGTGCACCCCCTTTCTATCTATTTCTTAGTAGGGGGACAAGTCTCCAAGTTCTCTCCTATGTGTGCATGACACATGGGCAGATGTCTAAATATCCAGGGTCAACATTTGACCAATGTCCAAAGACAAGATTTAGCAGGTGATGAAAAATGGCAGGTGTTATCTCAAATTTATCTCATAAATTAAGACAATCCTTTTTTGATCTGGACAAGCTCTAGTCAGACTAAGTAAAGATTTTTGAGTGAGCCCAAACATATTTGGCTCAGTCGAGACAAGCTTTAATGATTGTTAAAGGAGAACATTAGGCTCAATCATATGCTAACATGATTTTCTTAAACCTAATTGAATCTTATTCAAATTAATTGAACTAGATTAATCTAATTAATGATATCCAGATCCAAACCCTTGTTTGTGTGATCCAGTTAGGTTTAGTTTTGTATGGTAATGGGATATGTTATGATCTCTATCATCGACATCATCGAAATACCTTCCGATGGATCAAAACTTTTCTGATTCAGACAACTAGTATGATCGATCATCCAAATCATTCTAATTTCTCCCAAAATCCACCAGTGACACCTAGCAGCATATAGTGGCAACCCATCAAAATTGAATGTGAACCTCTCGATGCAGTTACCTGTGTGATTAAGTTCCTCTATCTTAAGCTCCGACCGAATTAGGGTTAAGATGATCTCGTCAAACCCTAATTTTCGTCATATGAATTAATCATTCGATTCAAGTCCAATGTGAAAACCCTAATAGAAACTCTTTCTATTATTTTACTCTGCCATGGCCATGGGCTTACGGGCTTGATTCTCATGATCATCATAGGGCTACTCCTCATCTACCGACGTAGATAGATCTCCTATTGGTGCAATCCAATTCCTACAATGAACATGCTATAGCCAACATACACCTTAGGATTCTGAATGGCTAGGAGACTGAGTTATGGTGTAGTCAAACTACAACACCTTCAAGGTGAATTATCGATGCACCTCAGGTCAAAGAACTAGACACACTACTACAGCTTCGAGCCAGTCATCGACGAGAAGGTAGACTTCCTCATGACTGCTCGAGGTTGTCATGCTCAGTGCCCTCGTTCTCTAATGAGTATCTGTACTCTCACTCTGGTGTCTCTACACCATAGACTCAAGACTCATCTATTCAAAAAAAATGATTGTACACCAATCTTTTGGATCAATCACCATCCTTATGATGATCCTACGGTCGGGAGCATTTTATGAGTTAATAATAAAAATTCATATCTTAAATTTTTAACTCTTGAAAATATGAACTATCATTACCATTGACTCAAGAAATGTATTATAGATACTTTCAAATACACATTGTGATTGAAAATAATCCATTTTATTATTTATAGTTAAAATTATAATTTTGCCCTTAAAAGTGTATTATAAGTGTTAGCCAATCTGACTTCTAGGGCACACATGTCTAACAGTAGGCACATAATAACAATCCTTAAGTACTAAATCTAAGCCAGATGGTAGTCGAAAAAGGTAGGTTTCCATGACCATAGCAGCAACCCTTGCTCTACTTTCGATGCATAGGATCATCTCACCATCCTCAGCCTCCTACTATCCTCAAGATCCTGTATGGAAGTACACAAATGAGTACTAGAACCAGAGTCAAGCATCCAATTGGATGCAGAAAAAATCGTAAGGTTAGATTCAATAACGAGCATACCTCTAGAAGGACCTTTCTCCTTATTCTTCAGGGTAGCCAGATATGTAGGGCAGCTTCGCTTTCAGTGGTCATCAGTGTTACAATGGAAATACTTTTCTTTGTCAGTAGCCTTCTTCTTCAGCTCTGTCTTCTTTTTTTTTTCATCTTCCACCTTTTGCTTTTTCACAAACTTCTTCTTCTTTCAAAAAAACTTTCTCTTGGAAGAAGTCCGTTCCATAGCTAGTAGTGAGCCTTTAGAACCTTTCATAGAAAGCTCAGCAGTAACCAGCATATTCATAAGCTCGGCCAGAGTATTCTAAAGTTTATGCATATGGTAGTTCATGATGAATTGCCCATACGCATCGTCAAGGATTGTAGAATTATATCATTCTACAGATCCTGATCAAACTTCACTCCGAGCTTCTCAAGCTCTTCCAAGTCCTTGATCATCATCAGATAATGATTTTGGACTAACTACCCATCATGCATTTTAGCCTTAAAACAGTCGTTTAGTGATCTAATATTTGGCTGTACGACTATGTTCATCAAACAACTCTTGTAGGTGAGCCAACATTTGGTGGGTAGTCTTGATATCTTCATATTGGCACTGAAGCTCATGAAACATCGAGCCCAACACGTGGTATCTGGCTTTATTATCTTCATCTATCCACTTGTCAAGAGACGCTCTTTGTTTAGTGAACGGATGAGCTGGTAAGGTGGAGAGATCCTGATCCAATACATAAGTCAACTTCTCGAAACTCAAAATAATTTTGAAGTTTTGAAGCCAATCCTTGTACTTGGGTCTGGTCAGTCTATGGGTGTCAAGGATACGAGCTAGTCGGTTGGACGCAGATATTTTTCTTTTTCCTATAGAGAGTCTAAGTTTCTAGTTAGATTTTGTAATTAAGACTTGACCAATTTATTTAGGGGTTTGATTTTTAAACAAATTAGCTCCCACTATTTTCTCAGATCCCTACACTCCCTTTATAGAGATGTAAAAATCTCCATGATTACTAATTTTTTGTGGATGGTGCAATCCCACTAACTGACTCATTACCTCACCTAACAGTTATTGATGATGGATTAGCCAATGAGTAAACAACTCTTATCCAATGATTCTCTAATCATGGTGCACCCGGACTTGATCTCTAATTTATGAATCTCATCATGCTCGAAATATTGATCCGCTCCATAGTTAAGTCAGACCCATCATTTGTACAGATTGAATTTCTAATTGGGTCTCTCACTGTATCCAGAATATTGAGCCCAATCCATCCTCCAGCCCATAGCATCCAATGCCTAATAGACATGGTTGCATCTTTTTGGTGCAACTGAACCACTATGACCAGTCGAGAATAATCAACCCCGAAAGGCTCGCACATCTACAATGGTGGAAGATCTTAGACTTAATCTTTTCTTAGGAAGATTTGATTTAGGTCTCTTTAAACTTGACTTGACATAGCCATAACTATTATGACTAACCTAATGGCATGGGTCAGCTAGGATTGTTAGCCACCATAGATCAGGATTGCGTCGACAAATATGGCTAGGTAAGTGAGACTGGTGGAAGGGATATGCCATTAACTTGACAAGAATGCATTCAAGTTGAGTAGCTCCCAATTAAAAATCAGTCGATCGTATCTGCCAAACTTACCTTAGATACCAAATTATTAAGCCAAAACCAATCAGATTAGCCTATAATCCAGACTCTAATCAGTGAGCCTAATTAGGTCTTAACTCGATCGATCACTCATGTGACTCGATCTTGACCCAGACTTAATCCTATTAGGCTGGTCAATTTAAGTTCTCTTGATCCCACCTAACCAACTCTTGATTCGATTTGATCAACCACTAGACCTAATGGAGCTACCCAAGCCCGAACCTAATTTTATGAATATGTCTTAGATATGAAAATTCTCAATGTTAGATCTAATATATTTTATAATATTAATTTTTAATTAAGTTTAGGGTTCATAAATAAAACATGTATATAAAATTCTAGGATTTCAGAATCTAGGATTTTACAGAAAATAGATTTTTTTTTTGATTAAGGATGAATGCGCAGCACCTCTACACGCCATAAGAACACCCCATCGAATGGGAGGAGAGGGCCTTTAAATCCTACTTCATTCTTATGACGGAACGGCCAAGGAAAATACCTTAATCAGAAACATGATAAATCTACAAAACTAGTTTGATCTACATCATATATCATATATATATAAAAAATTGATCTAACTAAAAATATGTTTTGCATACATCTCATGTATCATATCATGCATATTTTTAGATCTAAATTATCTCATAAATATTTAAAAAATAAGATTTAAACTTGATCATATCAAATTAAATTTATTCTAGATAATTTTATAGAACTATTTTACAGCTAGTCTAAACATGCATCTATCATATCTCATATGAATAAATTAAATAAATTTATTTTTTATTTTCTAACTCTAATTATAATTTTTATAATATCAAAAAATAATAAATAAATAGATCTAAAAATTATAATTAATTAAATTAAAATTATGATTATGCTAGACTATATATAGAATAATTCAATTCCTAGTCTAGTCATGCATCTCATACATCTTAGATCTAGATTATTTAATTTTTAATTTTTTAATTTTAGATCTAATCATATCTAATGTGATATTTAAAATCATCTAATTATTAAATTAAAAATAAATTAAAATTAGATCAAATGAATTATGGAACCTGGCTCTGATACCAGTTGAAGGAAAAAACCTATTTTTCAGATCAGGTTCGTTCAGATCTGATTAGATCAGGAAGGATATTTCAAAAAAATTTTCTCTAAGATCCTAATCAGATCTGAGACTCCTCAGATCTGATCTTATTGATTTAATAATAAAAATAAAAATTAAATCTAATTTAATTATACTTTTATTTTAGATAATCTAATTATCCTATGATGATTTCGATGTTTGCCTGAGTTCTGGATGTAGCCACGCAAGCACCTGGCCTCTATCGGTATCCACCTGGGTAGGATCTGAAGATCTTCTCCTTTTTAATCAATCCTTCAAAAATTAGATCTAGATCTAATCTTGAAGGTCTTCAAAATTGCTTTTGAAGAATATTCATTATCTCTTGCAGTAGTGCTTACTTCTTCCTTTTCTGGTGCCTTTTACTTGCTTGGATCGCACCTTATTTTTGCCCAAAAGCCCTTGAGTGTGGAGAGGAGAGAGAGGACCAAAGGGTGGCATAGAGGAGGGAGAGAGGCTTTGTGGCATGGGCTAAAGGTAGAAGCATTAAATTCTAGGTGTAGATAGGGTTTATATAGATCCTGCTGCGCCAAGCAGTGCCACTGTTTGTTATGTGTGCCCTAAAAGCCAGAATTGGCTGACACTTATTGTATACTTCTAAGGATAAAATTATAATTTTGACTATAAATAATAAAATGGATTATTTTCTATCACAATGTGTATTTAGTAGCTGCGATACATTCCTTGAGTAAACAGTAATGATAATTCTTATTTTCAAGAGTTGAAAATTTAAGACATGAATTTTCGTTATTAACTCATAAAATGCTCCCAATCGTAGGATCATCATGAGGATGGTGATTGATCTAGAAGGTTGGTGTACAATCGCTTATTTATAGTAGATGAGTCTTGAGTCTATGGTGTAGAGACACCGGAGCGAGAGTATAGGTACTCGTTAGAGAATGAGGGCACTGAGCGTGACCACCTCGAGTAGTCATAAGAAAGTCTACCTTCTTGTCGATGACTGGCTCGAAGCTGCAGTGGTGTATCTGGTTCTTTGACTTGAGGTGCATCGACAGTTCACCTTGAGGGTGTTATAGGTTGACTACACCATGACTCGGTCTTCTAGCCATTCGAAATTCTGAGGTGTATGTTGGCTATAGCATGTTCATTATAGGAATTGGATTGCACCAAGAGGAAATCTATATACCTCGGTAGATGAGGAGCATCCCTATGATGATCATGAGAATCAAGTCCATAAGCCCATGGCCATGGCAAAGTAAAATAATAGAAAGAGTTTTTATTAAGGTTTTCACATCGAACTTGAATCAAATGATTAAATCATATAATAGAAATTAGGATTTGATGAGTTCACCTTAACCCTAATCTGATCAGAGCTCAAGATAGAAGAACTTGTCATACATGTAACTGCACCAAGAGGTTCATTTTTAATTTTGATGGGTTGCCACCATATACTGCTAGGTGTCACTAGTGGATTTTGGGAGCAATTAGAATGATTTGGATGATCAATTATTCTAGTTGTCTGAATTAGAAAAGTTCTGATCTATTGGAAGGTGTTTCGATGATGTCGATGATAGAGATCATGACATATCCCATTACCATATAGAACTGAACCTAACTAGATCGCACAAATTAAGGTTTGGATCTGGATATCATCAACTAGACTAACCCAATTTAATTGATTTGAATTAGATTCAATTAGGTTCAAGAAAATCATGCTAGCACATGATTGAGCCTAATGTTCTCCTTCTATAATCATTAAAAGTTATCTCAACCGAGCCAAATATGTTTGTGCTCACTCAGGTACCTTTACTTGGTCTGACTGGAGCTTGTCCAGATCAGAAAAAGATTGTCTTAATTTATGAGATAAATTTGAGACAACACCTGCCATTTTTCATCACCTGCTAATTCCTATCTTTTGACTTTGGTGAAACATTGACCTTTGACACTTAGACATTTGCCCATGTGTCATGTACCCATAGGAGAGTAGATAAGGGCTTGTCCCCTTGCTAGAAAGAGGAAAGGAGGGGGTGCATGCCTAGGGAGGCTTGCACCCAAGGATAGGGATGCTTGGAGTCCCACATAGATGGGACTCCAAGTTGCTTCTTGGAATCAAACTTGATATTGGAGAGAGGCTCTCATCTGATTGGATCAAGTGATGTCATCCCATCAATCAGATTTAGATCTGATTGCATGAAGAGATGTGATTGGTGGGGATGATGTGGCACTGCATGGTATAGTAGGGTCTATATAAACCCAATCTGCGCCTATCTTTAAGGAACTTCTCCTTTTTCCCATGCCACATTGCTCTCTCCCTCTCTCCTCCATGCCTTCGTTAGATCCTCTCTCTCCTCAACATGCCCAAGAGGCTTTGGGCTCAAGTTTGGTGCAATCCAGGTAAGAGAAAGGTGACAAGAAAAGAAGAAGGCAACACTGCTACAAGAGACGACATCGAATCTTCAAAAGTTATTTTGAAGACCTTCAAGATCAGATTCAGATCTAATCTTTGAAAGATAGATCGAGAAGGAGGAGATATCTAGATCCTACCCAAGTCGATACCGATAGAGGCTAGGTGATTGCATGGCTACATCCAGAACCTCAGACAATCAGTAGGATCATCATAGGATAATTAGATTACCCAAGAACAAGGTATAAATTAAATTAAATTTAATTTATTTTAATTTTATTTTATTTTATTAGATCTATTAAATTATATCTAATAAGTATCAAATTTAATTTAGATCTAAGTAAAATTTTTTTTGAAATATTTCCCTTGATCAAATCAGATCTGAACGAACCTGATCTGGAAAATAGATTTTTCCCTTCAACTGATATCAGAGCCAGGTTTCCATAAATTATATAGATCTAATTTTAATTTAATTTTGATCTAATAATTAAGTAATTTTAGATATTACATGAGATGTGATTAGATCTAAAATCATAAAAATTAAAATTAAATAATTGAGATCTAAGTTCTATAAGATGCATGACTAATTGTAGAATAGAATTATTCTATGTACAGTCTTGTATGATCATAATTTAATTTAATTAAGTTATAATTTTAGATAAATTTATTTACTATTTTTTGATATTACAAATATTATAATAATATATAAAAAAAAAAAAAATATTTAATTTTTGGTTCATATGAGATATGATGAATGCATGTTTAGACTAGTTGTAGAATAGTTCTACATAATTATCTAGAATAGAATTTATTTTGATGTGATTAATTTAAATTTAATTTTTTAGATAATTATGAGATAATTTAGATCTAAAAATATGCATGATATGATACATGAGATGTTTATAAAACATATTTATAGTTAAATCAATTTTTATATATGAGATATATGATATAGATCTAACTAGTTTTATAATTTTTATATTTCTAATTAAGGCATTCTTCTTGGCCGTCTAGTCATAAGAACAAAGTAGAATTTAAATGTCCTCTCCTTCCATTCGATGGAGTGTTCTTATGATGTGTAGGGGTGCTGCACGTTCATCTTTAATCAAAAATCAAGAACTTATTTTCTACAAAACCCTAGATCCTGAAATCCTAGTATTTTATTTACATGTTTTATTTGTGAATCTTAAACTTAATTAAGAATTAAGATTATGAAATATATATTAGATCTAAAATGAAGAATTTTAGATCTAAGACATATTCATAAAACTGGGTTTGGGCTTGGGTAGCTCAATTAGGTCTAAGCGATTGATCAAATCGAATCAAGAGTTGGTTAGATGGGATCAAGAGTGCTTAAATTGACCAACCTAATAGGATTAAATTTGGATCAAGATCGAATCACATGAGTCATCGATCAAGTTAAGACCTAATTAGGCTCAGTGGTTAGAGTTTAGATTGTGGGCTACCCCTATTGGTTCTAGCTCAATAATTTGGTGTCTAAGGTAAGTTTGGCACATACGATCGATTGATTTTTAATTAAGAGCTAATCAACTCGAATGCATTCTTGTTGAGTTAATGGCATATCCCTTCCACCGGTCTCACTTACCTGGCCATATTTGTTGGCTCAATTCTGATCTGAGGTCGCCAATAATCCGAGCTAACCCATGCCACTAGGTTAGTCATAATGGTTATCACTATGTCAAGTCTAGTTTAATGAGATCTAAATCAAATCTCCCTAAAAAAAGATTAAGTCAAGGTCTTCCACCATCGTAGATGTACGGGCCCTTTCTGGGGTTGATTGTTCTCAGCTGGTTATAGTGGTTCAGTTGCACCAAAAAGATGCAACCATGTCTATTAGATATTGGATTCTACGGGCTGGAGGATGGATTGGGCTTAATATTTTGGATACGGTGAGAGACTCAATTAAAAATCCAATCTATGCAAATGGTGGGTCTGACTTAACTAAGGAGTGGATCAATATTTCGGGCATAGTGAGATTCATGAATTAGAGATCAAGTTTGGGTGCACCATGATTAGAGAATCATTGAACAAGAGTTGTTCACTCATTGGCTAACCCATTACCAATAACTGTTAGGTGAGGTGACAAGTCAGTTGGTGGGACTGCACTACCTACTAGAAATCATTAATCATGGAGATTTTTGCATGTCTACAAAGGGAGTGTAGGGATCCGAGAAAATAGTGAGAGCTAATTTATTTAAAAATATAATTTCTAAATAAATTGGTCAAGTCTTAATTATAATATCTAATTAAAAACTTTGACTCTCTATAGAAAAATGTCTGCGTCCAACCCACTAGCATGTATCCTGGACATCCATAGACTGACCGGACCCAATTACAAGGATTGGCTTCGAAACTTCAAAATTATTTTAGATTCTGAGAAGTTAACTCATGTATTAGACCAGAACCCTCCCACCTTACTAGCTCATCCATCCGCTGAACAGAGAGCATCTCTTGATAAGTGGACGGACGAAGATAATGAAGGAGAAATCCTGATTTTCCAGATCAGGTTCGTTCAGATTTAATCGGATCAAGAGAGATATTTCAAAAATTTCTCTCATATATCCAAATCAGATCAGAGATATTTTAGATCTAATTTTATAGATCTAATAAATAAAAATAAAAATAAATTAAATTTGATTTAATTTATATCTTGATGCTGGGTAATCAGATTATCCTTTGATGATCCTGCTGATTGCCTGAGGTTCTGGATCTAGCCATGCAAGCGCCTGGCCTATACTAGTATCCACTCAGGCAAGATCTGGAGATCTTCTCCTTCTTTATCACTTCTCCAAAAATTAAATCTAAATCTAATTTGGAGGATCCTCAAAACTCCTTTCGAAGATCTAGTGTCGTCTTTGCAGCAGTGCTGCCTTGTTCCTTTCTCGTCAGCATTTTCTTGCCTGGATCGCACCAAACTGGAGCCCAACTTTTCTTGGGCATGGAGAGGAGAGAGAGGATCAGAAGATGGCATGGAGGAGAGAAAGGAATAGCTTTGGGGTGTGGGCTAAGAGAGAACTCTTTTTTTTTTTAAACTAGGCGTAGATAGGGTTTATATAGACCCTGCTGTGCCACATAGTGCCACATCATCTCGGTCAATCATGTTGCTTCATGCAATCAGATCTAAATCTAATTGGTGGGATGACATCACCTGATCCAATCAGATGAGAGCTCCTCTACTTCATCCTTAGATGGCACCTAAGACTGATCAAAGTCTATAGTTATGGGCCACCAAAGTAGAAATCAAGAAGCAACCTGGAGTCCCATCCGTATGGGACTCCAGGCATCCCTATCCATGGGCACACGCCTCCCTAGGTGTGTGCCCCCTCCTTTCCAATTTCTAGCAAGGAGACAAGCCCCTATTTACTTTTCAATAGGTGCATGACATATGGGTAGATGTCTAAGTATCAAAGGTCAATGTTTGACCAAAGTTAAAGACAAGAATTAGCAGGTGATGGAAAATGGCAGGTATTGTCTCAAATTTATCTTATAGATTAAGACAACCCTTGTCTGACCTGGACAAGCTCTAGTCAGACCACATAAAAGTACCTGAGTGAGCACAAACATATTTGGCTCAGTCAAGATAACTTTTAATGATAGTAGAAGGAGAACGTTAGGCTCAATGATGTGCTAGTACGATTTTCTTGAACCTAACTGAATCTTATTCAAATCAATTGAACTGGGTTAGTCCAATTGATGATATCCAGATCCAAACCATTATTTGTGTGACCCAGTTAGGTTTAGTTCTATATGGTAATGGGATATGTCACGATCTCTATCATCGACATCATCGAAACTCCTTTCGATGGATCAGAACTTTTCTGATTCAGACAATTAGAATGATCGATCATCTAAATCATTCTTATTGCTCCCAAAATCCACCAGTGACACCTAGCAGTATATGGTGGCAACCCATCAAAACTAAAAATGAACCTCTCGATGCAGCTACTTGTGTGATTAAGTTCTTCTATCTTGAGCCTCGATCAGATTAGGGTTAAGGTGAACTCATCAAATCCTAATTTCTATCATATGATTTAATCATTTGATTCAAGTCCGACGTGCCATGGCCATGAGCTTATGGACTTGATTCTCATGATCATCATAGGGCTGCTCCTCATCCACCGAGGTAGATAGATTTCCTCTTGGTGCAATCCAATTCCTACAATGAACATGCTATAGCCAACATACACCTCAGGATTTCAAAGGACTAAGAGACCGAGTCATGGTGTAGTCAAACTATAACACTCTTAAGGTGAACTGCCGATGCACCCCAGGTCAAAGAACCAGACACACCACTGCAGCTTCGAGTCAGTCATCGACGAGAAGGTAGACTTTGTTATGACCGCAGGAGGTGGTCACGTTCAGTGCCCTCGTTCTCTAACGAGTACCTGTACTCTCACTCCGATGTCTCCACACTATAGACTCAAGACTCATCTACTATAAAGAAGCGATTGTACACTAACCTTCTGGATCAATCACCATCCTCATGATGATCCTATGGTTAGGAGCATTTTATGAGTTAATAATGAAAATTCTTGTCTTAAATTTTCAACTCTTGAAAATAAGAATTATCATTATTATTAACTCAAGGGATATATTGAAGAGAAAATCCTGATTTCCTGGGGTCAGGTTCATTCAGATCTGATTGGATCGAGAGACATATTTCAAAAATCACCTCTTAGATCTTAATCAAATTTGACACTTTTCAGATCTAATTTTATAATCTGATAAATAAGAAAATTAAATTAAATTAAATCTAATTAATTTTACCTTGATTCTGGGTAATCTGATTACCCATTGATGATCTTGCTGAAGCCCTAAGGTTTTGGATCTAGCCACGCAAGCGCCTGGCCTCTACCGGTATTCACTCGGGCTGGATCAGGAGATCTTCTCCTTCTCTTTTTTTTTTCCAAAAATTAGATCTAGATTTGATTTGGAGGATCTTTAAAACTCCTTCTGAAATCACCCATCGTCTCTGCAGCAGTGCTGCCTTCTTCCTTTTTCGTCAGCCTTTTCTTGCCTGACTCGCACTAATCTGAAGCCCAACTACCTTGGGCATGGAGAGGAGAGAGAGGATCAAAAAGGTGACATGGAGGAGGGAGAGGAGCAATCTTGGGGCATGGGCTAAGAGAAACTCTTAAAAATGTGGGCGCAGATAGGTCCTCATATAAACCCTGCTACGCCATGCTGTGCCACATCATCCCGGCCAATCACATTGCTTCGTACAATCAGATCTAAATTTGATTGATGGGATGACATCACCTGATCCAATCAGATGAAAGATCCATAGATTCATCCTAAGGTGGCACCTAAGATTGCTCAAAGTCTATAGGTGAGGGTCACCTAGTTCGAATCCAAGAAGAAACATGGAGTCCCATTCGTATGGGACTCTAGACGTCCCTATCCATGGGCGCATGCCATCCTAGGTGTGCACCCCCTTCTTTCCAATTTCTAGAGAGGGGACAAGCTCCTATCTACTCTCCAATAAGTGCATGACATATGGGCAGATGTCCAAGGGTCAAAGGTCAATGTTTGACCAAAGTCAGAGGATAAGAATTAGCAGGTGATGAAAAATGGCAGGTGTTGTCTCAAACTTATCTCATAAATTAAGACAACCCTTTTTTGACCTGGACAAGCTTCAGTCAGACCAGCTAAAGGTACCTGAGTGAGCACAAAATCATTTGGCTCAATCGAGATAACTTTTATGATAAGAAAAAGGAGAATGTTAGGTTGAATCGTATGCTAGCACGATTTCCTTGAACCTAATTGAATCTAGTTCAAATCAATTGAACTGGATTAGTCCTATTGATGATATCCAGATCCAAATCCTTATTTGTGCGACCCAATTAGGTTCAGTTCTGTATGGTAATGGGATATGTAGTGATCTCCATCATCAACATCATCGAAACTTCTTTCGATGGATCAAAACTCTTCTAATTCAGACAATTAGAATGATCGATCATCTAAATCATTCTAGTTGCTCCCAAAATCCACCAGTGACACCTAGCAGTATTTGGTGGCAACCCTTCAAAACTGAAAATGAACCTCTTGGTGCATCTACTTGTGTGATTAAGTTCTTCTATCTTGAGCCCCAATCAGATAAGGGTTATGGTGAACTCGTCAAACCCTAATTTCTATCATATGATTTAATCGTTCGATTCAAGTCCGATGTGAAAACCTTAATAGAAACTCTTTCTATTATTTCACACTCTGCCATGACCATGGACTTATGGACCTGATTCTCATGATCATCATAGGGCTGCTCCTCTTCCATCGAGGTAGATAGATTCCATCTTGGTGCAATCCAATTCCTACAATGAACATGCTATCGCCAACATACACCTCAGGATTTCGAATGGCTAGGAGACCGAGTCATGGTGTAGTCAAACTATAACACCCTCAAGGTGAACTATCGATGCACCTTAGGTCAAAGAACCAGACACACCACTGGAGCTTGAGTCAGTCATCGACGAGAAGGTTGACTTCCTTATGACTACTCGAGGTGGTCACGCTCAGTGCCCTCATTCTCTAACAAGTACCTATACTCTCGCTCCAGTGTCTCTACACCATAGACTTAAGACTCATCTACTACAAAAAAGTGATTGTACACTAACCTTTCAGATCAATCACCATCCTCATGATGATCCTATAGTCAGGAGCATTTTATGAGTTAATAATGAAAATTCTTGTATGAAATTTTCAACTCTTGAAAATAAGAATTATCATTACCATTAACTCAAAGGATGTATCATAGACACTAAATACACCTATATGATAGAAAAATAATCCATTTTATTATTTATAGTTAAAATTACAATATTACCCCTGGAAGTGTATTACAAGTGTCAGCCAATTCTGGCTTCTAAGGCACACATATATCTAACAAACTCTCACTTGACCTAAAGCCAATTAGCTACAAATCTGTGTCCCATCTTCTCAAGGTGGGCTTCGATCTTCTACTGGCCCAATGGCTTTGGAAGCGGATCTACCGCATTGTCTGCGGAGTCGACCCTTTTGACCTTGACGTAACCCTTCTCGAGGTAATCGCAGATGAGGTGGTATTACTGCTCGATGTGCTTGGATTTATGGTGAGACCATGGCTCCTTAACAAGGGCAATAGCGCCATTGTTGTCGCACTATAGAGGAATGGCATCTGATGGCATCACTCCGATCTCTGCGGCAAACTTCTTGTACCAAAATGCCTCCTTTGCAGCTTTCGATGCAGCAATGTATTCTGCTTCAGTGGTGGAATCTGCTATTACTGTCTGTTTGAAACTTTTTCAACTGACAGCACCACCATTGCACACAAACAGACTTTCAGATATTGACTTTCGATCATCTACATCCAATCTACATCGAACATAAAGTCCGAGTTTGTATACCCTTGGACTTGGAGTTCTCCATTGCCAAAGACCAACAATATATCCTTAGTTCTTCTTAAGTGCTTAAGGATACATTTCACAGAAGTCCTCTTCACCTGGATTTGACTGATATCTACTCGTGACACTCATGGCATGGGCTATATCAGGTCGTGTACATAACATGGCATATATGAGGCTCCCTATTGCTGAAGCATAAGGAATCTTGCTCATGCATTCTATTTCCTCAGGTGTGCTAGGGCACATCTTCTTGGAAAGATGAATACCATGTCTGAAGGGTATTAAATCCCCTCTTAGAGTTTTCCATACTAAACCTCTTTAGTACTTCCTCTATGTACATCTTCTGTGAAAGTCCTAGCATCCTATTCGGTCTATCTCTATAGACCTTAATTTCCTAGAATAAAGGATGCTTCTCCTAGGTCTTTCATGGAGAATTCTTTAGATAACCACATTTTAACTATGGTCAACATGGGAATATCATTCCCAATAAGGAAGGATGTCATCCACGTACAATACGAGGAAGACAACAGCGCTCCCACTGATCTTTTTGAAAGACACATGGTTCCTCCTCATTTTTGATGAAACCAAATAATTTTGATCACATCATTAAAATGAGTATTCCAGCTCCGAGATGCTTGCTTAAGTCCATATATGGACCTTTGCAGCTTGCAAAACCTTGTGATCAGTATCACTGGATGTGAAACCTAGCGGCTGTTCCATATAGATATCTTCCTCAAGATATCCATTTAAGAATGTCGTTTTTCACGTCCATTTGCCATATTTCATAATCGAAATAGGCTGCAACAGCAAGCAATGTGCGAATTGGATTTTAGCATAGCTACTTGGCAAAAAGGTATCCTGATAGTCAATTGCCTTCACGTGTTGATTATATCCTTTTGCCACTAATCTAGCTTTGAATGTCTCCACATTCCCATCTGCACCAATCTTTCTCTTGTAGATCCATTTACACCCAATAGGTACTATACCTTCTGGTGGATCTACCAAGGTCCAAGACTTGGTTTGAGTGCATCGAGTCAATTTCTGACTTCATTGCCTCTAACCATTTCTCAGAGTCGATATCTGATATCGCCTCATTATAGGTTTTGGGATCATCACCATGAACACCATTACCTATGAGGAACATTTTCTCTACTTCCTCTGAAATAGTACCTAAGTACCTTTCAGGAGGATGGAAAACTCTTTCCGATCTACGAGGTGGAGGAGGTAGTGTTCTTGTATTGGCTCAACCTGATTTGGTTCCATTTGGTCCTTAGCTCGTTGCTCTTGTGAGACTTTCTCATCAAGCTTGATCTGCTTTTCCAATGCCGCTATCTTGAATAAACTATTTTTCAAGAAAAGATGGCATGTCGACTCACAATCACATTGTGGTCTTCTGGAATGTAGAAATAATATCCTAATGACTCTTTAGGATATCCTATGAATCGAGCTCTAAAGGACCTAATAGTCTAACTTGTCCGCTTGTTGTCTTTTGACATGAGCCGGACAACCCCAAATTCTGAGATGACTCAGACTTGGTTTCTTACCATGCCATATCTCATACGGTGTGGTAGGAAC
>QRFJ01003462.1:0-124946 GCA_006176705.1 Cocos nucifera | reverse complement strand
GCTACGATGGAGGAGATGGAGTCTCTCAAAAAGAATCGAATATGGCAGCTGATGGATCTACCGGATGATGCTCGACCCATTGGCTCCAAATAAGTTTTCACTAGAAAAGATGCACCTTCAGAGCAAGGTGGAGTGAGGTACAAGGCTAGACTTATAACCAAAGGATATTCATAGAGAGAAGGAATTGATTACTCAGAGGTCTTCTCTCCAGTTATCAGATATACATCTATTAAAGTGATGTTAAGCATAGTTGTTGCTCATGACTTAGAGCTAGAGTAAATAGATGTTAAGACAATATTTCTTCATAGGAATTTAGAGAAAAACATATACATAGAGCAACCATAGGGATTCAAGGAGTCTGGATCAGAGAAAGAGGTCCGTTTACTAAAGAAATCACTATACGGATTAAAGCAGTCTTCTAGATAGTGATACAAGCGATTTGATATATATGTGAGAAGTATTGGCCTTTTCAGGTGTGATCATAACCTGTGTGTATATCTAAGGTCTCTAGAAGATGGATCTTGATTATACCTACTCTTGTATGTAGATGACATGCTGGTAGCATACAAGAGTAAGGAGGTTGTGCAGGAGTTGAAAGAAGCTTTATCTTATGAGTTTGAGATGAAGGATTTGAGGCCTACGAAGAAGATCCTAGGTATGAAAATTATAAAAATAGAACCAAGAGACTGCTACATCTATCTCAGGAAGGATATATCAAGAAGGTCTTAGAATATTTAGAATGGAGGCCAAACTGGTAGAGCTACCACTTGCCAGGCATGTTAGGACCTATTTGGCCAAGCTATAAAAATCATCTTATTTTTAAAATCATTTTTTTCAAATGAAGTTTCAGAAAAAATGCTGTAAGAAAAAAGCAGTTTATATTTGGTAAAATTATTTGATAAGTACTTTTATCAGTATTTGAGAAGCAGTTTGTATTTGGCAAATCTTTCAAAAAAAATATTTTTGACTATCAAATTATGAAAAAAATATATAGATTTACTTTATAATTAATATTATTTAAATAGATAAATAATTTTAAATATTTATTATGACTAATTTTAATTTTTTTTTTATTTAATTAAAATAAAAAAAAATAAAATAATAAAAAATATATTAAAATTTTAATCAATATAAATATAATTGAACCAAAGATAATACATATTGAACATTTTACATAATTTTTATATGATAACATACATGTATCAAAATACATCATTCACTAAATAATAGGAGGGTTAGGTAAAAATAAATAGAGATAGCTATGGTAAATAATGATTTTGAGTAAGGATATTTTTATCTTAAAAAAATTAATTTTCTGCTTTTGCTTTTGCTTTCAAGAAAAAGCTTCAATTTTCTGCTTTTTCTCCGTAGCAGAAAACTGCTTCTGCTACCACTCAAAAGCAGATTATTTTTTAAAATAAGCTTGGTCAAAAATTCTATTTTTTCAAAATAAGCATTTTTTTTCTTTCCAAAAGCTTGCCAAATAGGCCCTTAGACTCTCTAAGACCATGTCACCACAGGCTAAGATGGAGGTTCAAGAGATGAAAAAGATTTCATATGCTTCTGGTGTAGAAAGCATTGTACTCTATAGTATACTGTAGGTCGAATTTAGCCCATGCAGTAAGTCACATGAGCAGGTTTATGGCTCAACCTGGTAGGGAGCACTAGAGAGTACTGAAGGATATCTTCAGATACTTGGTAGGTTTAATTAGGATTGGCATCTACTATGATCAGCAAAAAGGTGCTGAGGAACATCCTAACATATCCTAAGAGGCTCGAGGACTAATAATGGGATTTATGGATGCAGATTTTGGTGGAGATGGATACTCAGCCTTCAATGATAGATTTTGTATTCAACCTATATGAAGGTCCAGTCTCATGAAGATCATGCTTGCAGTCGATTATGATTTTTCTACTATCGAAGTAGAGTATATTGGTATCACGAAGGCAGCGAAGGAAGTTCTATGGTCGAAAGGCTTGGTGCTGGAGATGGAATTTCCATAGGATGCATTGTGACAGTCGGAGTGCCTTATTCCTCGCACAAAACTTTGTGTATCATGCGAGAACCAAACACATTGATATTAGATACCACCAAATTAGAGAGCTAGTGGAGGATGATGAAGTGGAGCTGGTAAAGGTTTACACCAAAGAAAATCCAGTTGATGTGCTTACAAAGGTACTTTCATGGAATAGTTTTCATAATTGTATGGTATTGATGGAACTGATGGATAGAGCTAAGTTCATAAGAACTTGAGAGCACCAAGATGGAGATTGTGAGCTCAGATATGGTACTCTCAAGCCTTGAAAGTAGGTGGAGAGAGAGTAAGGAGCAAATGAAACCAACCATCAAAGAGCTTCAGCCAATACTTCAGTCGAGCCAGTGCGAATCCTGAGAGAGTCGGCTCGAGCAAAAGTCCAGAAAGTTTATCAGGCTGACATACTGGAAGGACAGGCTCGGTTTCTATTAGAGTCAGCTTGAGTAGAAGTTGAGTTGGCTCGGATTCTGAGACAGTCAATTCGAGCAGCAAAAAAGAGAGTGGTGATTTGGGCTCTCACAGAAAATATCACAATTGAGCCAGTCCAATTGCTGACCGAGCTGGCTTGAGCGGCGAATAGAACAGGACGTGGTTTCTGTTCTGGCCTGGGATTGGATTTAATCCTAGGAACTTAGGGCCTTAGTTTGTGAGGTCCTAAGGGGCTAACCCATGGATTGGACTAGGGATTAGTCCAATGGGTGTGTGCATGTAAGACACTGGTGTACATGGGCTTGGGGAGTGCATCACATTAGGTTAGCTTGAAAAGTTTTTTAGGTTGGATCAATTTGATTAGGTATATATACTTTGTATTAAGTTTATAAATTAACACGAATAAAATACAAGCCCTTTACTCTCTAAAAAATTTTCTCTTCCTCTCTCATTCTCCCTTTCTTCTCCTCGTCCTAGGATTTTCTAGGATTTGATAGGACAACCATCTATTTTCTCGAATCCTTATTTCTATTTCCACAATCATCAAGTAGCAAGGATGGTTCCAAGCAGATTGGTATCAAAACGGCCATCTGAAATAACAATCAATATATACAAAAATTTAATAAATAATATTTTAAATTATTATCGCGATCTATCGAAATCTAGGATCTAAGTAATCACTAGTCCTTCTAGACTGGTATGTAGTCTTCCATATTTATAGCTGCCCTCTGGATGCTTGATCGGATCTTATTGGACGGTCCAATTATGCCATGCCCTCTACTGCCTAGCAGAGTACTTCTTAGTGCTCCACCAATCATAGAGAGCCTCTCATATATCCGCTTGCATCCAATGATCTATGTAAGACTTCTAGTCCAATGATGAGTCGAAATTAGAGTGCTCTATGGCGGACTGCTTAAGGCTGTATAGCCTATCTTGGAGCCGACGTGTGACCACCTCCTCGAAGGTTCGATGGCCAGCTTCCTCATCCTAAAGAGTCTCAAATCGATAGTACTTCTGCAAGTACAAGCAAGTATGTATTAATAAATAGAATACAAATCTACCACGAATTTAAAAATTAAATATTTTTGACTTACCAGGAACATCTTTCAGACTGCATCACAAGCCTTTGATGGCCAACTAGAGAACTCATTCACCGACCCTGGCATCAAGTGTCGGATGATCCTGGTAACCACATGAGGTTCCCCATGCTCTTTAAATATACTGCAAAATTGATTTTGAATAATAAATGTTAGACTTTAAAATTACTAAATTTTAAATATATTTAATGAATATATAGTACCTATGAGTGGCTCTGAATGTGGATGAGCTCTCTATTCTCTGATCGAGTTAGAGGTGCCATGAGCCAAGCGGATCCTCTACCATGTCGCTGACCTTGAGAGCCAAATACTGCTCCGTATGACTGTGGGATCACTGGTGACCCCACATCATCCGAACTTGATAGTATTAAGATATCATAAAAAATATTATATTAGATAATAAAGTATAAAATAATATAAAAAAATATTTAAAGTATTAAAATTTAGCGCATGGTATGTATAGCGCAGAACCATGCGAGCTTGCTGCATGAGAGCTCTCTCCTCGGCTGTGATGGCTTTGGCCTCTGAAAGATATGATCTATAATCTCTGAAAATAAAAATAAATAGATTTACAATTATGGATGGCAACACAAGATTAAAATGATGCAAAATAAGTATTAAAAATAATTCAAGGCAATATAAGAAATAAAATGATACCAGAAGATCGCAGTGATTCTGAGTTCGCGAGAGAAATCCCTTAAGATCGAGGTCGAAAGAATGCAAGCAATCAGTGGTGGCATTCTAGATGCAAGATATAAGAGTTTAGATAACTAGGTGGAGGCCGTCACTAAGAGGTGCTTAGACTTGGAAGAGAAGTCCAAAAAAAAGAGGTGGAGCTTTGAAGAAAAGTCTCCGAGCTAGAGTAGAAGCTTTGCAAGGAGAGGCACAGGAGTGCTTTGCTAGAGGCAAAGCATAGGGAATCAAAGGTCCAGAAGTTCATCACAAGCAAGGAGCACTACTCATCGACCTCTGTAGATGTTAGGTACCCTTCGGATTCTTCGTCTGATTCTTTCTCTTCTTCTTCTTCTTCTTTCCTTTCTTGGATAGGATTGTCCTTGAAAACAAACTTCAAATGAGCTACCTTCTCATGTTGGCCATCATGCAGGAGAAAATCTAGAGCATCCAACTTTGTATCTATGAAAAACTAATGAACTCCAGATTTTTCATCCTTCTAAAAGCATTTTGGTACATGGGGCTCTTCTTCTTCTTCGAGCTCGTAATGAACGGCTCGAGATTTAACCTTAAATATAACCCATCAATCTTTCCTTCCTCTCTTTCTTGATGGAAAAAGAGTATAATATACTCAAACAGCTTGTTGAGCTAACACAAAGGGGTCATTGACATATGCTTTTAATCTATATTTGATTTCAATAAGCCCATGTCGTAGATTAACTTTCATACAATTATCAATATCAAACCATCGATACTTAAATAGAATGATACCATTACCTCCAAGGTAGGTCAACTTGATCACTTCTTCAAGAATCCATAGTAATCACTCTCCATCTCTACCCACCAGTAGTCCTTTATACACACATCGCTATTTATTGTACTTTTATAATATCCATATTACTACATGTGAAATTTGAAATCATTTATGTTAAAGCCATTATAATATATCACGTATTTTGTTATCCTGTAACCTAATGGTCTTAGCTTCTTAGGAATAGATTCGCCCCCTTGCATGACCTACATATTATAAAAGAAATAAGTTGAGAAAAATTAAAATAAATAAAATGACAATGGTCGCTTACCAGTTAATGAAATCAATTTATAAAGTTCTGTGAGCATTGAGTGAAAATTTCTTCCTCACTTATTATCGAGTTATCCCATCTCAGTATCTAATCATATTGCCTATACATATATAAAATAAGTATAGGATGATAAGTTATTAAAGAGTTAAGATTATGATAGATACTTACTCAATATATGGATTGACCTCCATATAGTTTAGCAAAACATGTATCTCTACCTATCGAATTTCAACATCAGTTAATATCCGGTGAATCTCGTATCCAAATTCACAAGCAGGATAGGCAAATAATGAGATCTCCACCTTTGATCTATCACCACTATCATCACTTCGATCCACTTGAGTCAACTTTGTTTGCACAATGGGGTTAAAGTAGTATCGACTAAAATTAGAAATTTCTTTAATTATGTAAGCCTCCATAATAGAACTATTGACTCTAGCTTTATTTTTTACTTTTTTTTAAGACTGTGCATGTATTTTTCAAATGAATACATCCATCTGTACTGTATTGGTCCCCTAACCCTAGCTTCATATGCTAGATGAATCATGAGATGCTATATGGAGTGGAAGAAACTTGAAGGGAATAGCTTTTCCAACTTGCATATAGTCTCTACACTGCTAGCCTCAAGACTAGAGTTGTGGTCGATGGATAGTTCGATAGCATAAATGTCTCTAAAGAAAGGACTAAGCTCGATCAAAGAACTCCATATAAGATTGGAAAGAAGATCATGCCAAGCCAATGGGAGTAATCGTTATATGAAGACATGGCAGCCATGGCTCTTTAGTCCATCCAACCTGTAATCTTTGATATTGATGCACCGAGCTATATAGCTTATATAACTATCTAAAAATTTAAGATTTTTACATCATTCACATACATTGTTCAACTGCTTCCTCGTTAAGATGTAAGATGCTTTCAATTTTAGAACTTTTTTAGGTGACACCTTAACTAGTTTTAATAGAGGATGCTTACATATATTCTTTATATCTACTCGAGCCTTGGGATTGTCCTTCATTTTGCCCTTAATATCCATAACAGTATAGAAAATATTATCAAATACATTCTTCTCAATATGTATGATATCAAGATTATGATGGATCAAATTTATGGACCAATACGGCAATTCCTAGAAGATGTTGTGCTTTACCCAGTTATGAGTTCTACTGAACTTTCGAGATTTCTACTTATCAAATAATATGCCAAATTGGACTTTGTCCATTTGGGATACCCTCTGAAATATTTTTATACCACTGAGGCGCATGGTTGCATGATTCATCTCTATCTTATTTCTCCTAAAACTATCCCACTACTTTCGAAAAGGATGGTGCTCGGAAAAAACTTGATGATGATAATTGAACCAGCAGGGCTTGCAACCATCTCAAGTTGAAATGATTTTGTATTCTCTATGTAATAGGGACATGCTAGCTTTTCGTGAGTGCTCCATCCTGACAACATCCCATAAGCAGAAAAATTACTAATGGTCCACATCAATGCTGCTTTCAATATTATAAAATTCTGTTTTTTCGATACACCAAATGTACGTATGCTATCAGAGCATAAAAATTTTAGCTCATCAACGAGGGGTCCTAGATATGCATCAATGCTTCTACCAGAGTGTCATGGTCCAGGAATGACTAATATAAGAAAGATATTATGTTCTTTCATACATATCTCATGTGGCAAATTGTATGGAATAATAAAGATTGGTCAACATGAATAAGGAGCCATTGCATGACTGAATGGTATAAATCTATCCATGGATAAATTCAGTTGGACATTGTGTGATTCCTAAGCAAATAAAAGATGGTAAGCATTAAATTTCTTTCATGCCTCACTATCTGATGAATGACTCATCATATTGGTGTGCTTGTGAATTTCTTCTTTATGCCATCTCATCTAGCAATCTGGCAATACACTTAGACAAATAGAGCCTCTGAAGTATAGGAGTGAGGGGAAGATATCAAAGAACCTTATATGGTATGTCCTTCTGATTCTATCCTTTTGTGTCGGCTTATATCGGCTTTCACCATATATTTTACATGAGCTCTTCAATTAGTTATCCTTGTAGAAAAGCATTTAATCATTATGGCATGCATCTATCTCTTATCATATCCCATGCCTAATCCTTTAACCATTTTCTTTGAAGTATAAAAGCTTCCAACAAGCTTCTCATCCTTCGATAGTATCTTTTTTATTATTGCTATCATCCTATCATAATAATTGACCATTATATAAACTCGGCCTTCAGGTTTAACAACTCTAACATAGCTGATAATACAGTGTGTATCTCACATCAAGACCATAGTGCTTCATCAGCATCTTTCAACGTATGATTTTAATCATCATTGCCAGCTTCTGAATCATCCTCCATATCTTAATTAAATTTAGGATTAGTCACATTCATAACCATATCTTCTATTCTATCTATGTCCTTATCCTACTGACTTCTAATCCTTGCAATTATCTTTCACATCTCTCCATACAGGTATCAATGCTTATAGTTTGGCATAAATTTATTTCTATATAAATAAGTAATTATTATATTTCTATCAAGTATTTCTCTATTGACATATCTCTTACAAAGATAATGAGCCTGTCCTTAAACTAAGAGTACCACATTTTCAAAAGCATAATCATAGAAGTACTTGACACCCTCTTTATATTCAACAAAAATTATCCCGTCGACTACTCGATGGTCCATCCAACTATAGTCCATGGCGCACTATCTAATGATTCTACATAAACAAATACAAGGCAAAATATTGATCAATTATTTTATCATTTAAAATAGCTTACATAATAAATATATCTTATCATCAAGTAATAGGTATAGAAGGTCCTATCTTATTTAGAAAGTATATTAATTCTATAGGTTAATTATAGTAATTCAATGATACACAATTGAGGCTGAAAGAAATTTTAATAGCATTTCTTCTTAGTTCTTCCAACATTGCTGAAGATGTGTAAGGAGAACTAAAAAAAAAATGCTATTCAAAATTTCTCTCGAACCCTCAACATACCATTTGATTATTATAATTATTTATAAAATTAATTATAATTTATAAACTATCCAAACTTGATAGTCAATTGATCAATATACATAATTCTTCTATTTATATAAAAATATATAAATATATAGATGCCATAGAATATATATATTAATCAAAAAATGGGTGTATGGTTTTATGCAATGTAAAATTTTTAAAAATAGACGATTGAGCAGAAAAAAAAAAAAGCAAAGTAAAGCAAGAGCAAAAGAAAACTCAAAGGATGCAATATTTATTCTAATTAAGGCTACAAATGGATCGAGTTGATCCATGACCAGATCCGATCTGATCCATGTAGATCTAATCTAAATCATTTTAAAGGATCCGTAGATTTGGATCGAGTTTTAAAATTGGACTCATTCTATTTTTTGGATCAGATCTAGATTTACTAAATTTTGATCTGATCTAATCCAATTCATATAGACTTTTGGATTGATTTAGGTCTTAAAATAAATAATTCGATCCAACTTGACTCGACTCGAACCCATTCCTTACCTCTCTTTATATGTTATATGAATGTTAATTTTGATCGAGGATACGTTAATAGATCGAACCCAAACCGACCTGAATCTGGATCTAAACTGAATCTGTATTTCATAAATTGAAGTTGGGTTATGCATGGATCCAATTTGATCCGAATGATCCATTGATCAAGAAATTTGATTGTGGATCCAATCCGACTCGACCCGACTCGATCTTCATTTGACTAGATTTAGATATAATATTTAGGCCCAATCAAGAAATTAAATTGGATCAGGATCACTCATGATCCAGTCCAATCCGATCCATTTGCACTCCTAGTTCTAATAAAAATCATTAATAGAAAATCAGCTATCCAAAATCTTCATCATAGTTAAATAAAATATATAATTAATTAATATATTAAAATAAAAAAAAAAACTTTTAGTGACATTGTCATTGCCGTCGCTATCGCTAATACTCACTAAAATAATAGGTCTGTGGGTGCAGGAATAGCAGTGCAGGGATGACGATCCAACATGGAGATGATAGATCTAGCAAAGAAGAAACTAGACGAGGGGGATGGGAACTCCAGTAGTGCGGATGGACCGGTAGCATGGAGACTCTGACAATGTGGGATGGTGAAAGGCGAGGCAAAGGTATGGCATGGGAGAACCAGAAGGGGGTGAGAGGAGGGGGGTCAATCGATCATTGGTGAGAGAGACAAAAATTGAGGGAAGCTATGGGGGGAGAGGGAAACAAAGGGGAGAACGAGGTGATAGAAAAACACTACAGGATACTATGCACGCATTTCGAAACTTTTTTGAATAAATAGTAGTGAAAGACAAAGATTAATCAAATTAATTTGAGCATGCAATGATCTAATAATAAAATACCCCACTCTAGGATCGTAATATGATACATATGCATATAGAAAATCTGAAAAACATAATCATGAACATACAACAGTAAATCATATTTACTACTCTACTTGTGTTCAAAATATGATACCTTAATGCGGATAGTCGATCACCATAATCGAAACCTCAGACGAAGAGATCCTCTCATTGTGATGCAGCCACACAGAGTGTTTGACCTCTATAATCATCCACACAAGGCTCCTGATCTCGATCGGCTCCTCCAAATTGCTAGCTCTTGGCTAGAACCTTCAACTGCTGATGTAGATTGATCTCGATCGATCTACCTTTTTTGATCACCCAAACACTCTAGAAGACTAGGACAGGTAGTAGGGAGGATGAGGAAGCTCTCTAGAAAATTTTGTAGTGTTGTGACACTCATAACTCATGATATCTCTTCCTGAATCCTAGGATGAAATCCTAGGATAGCACACACCCAAAACCCTACACCTCTCTTTCTCTGAATTTTTCCTCTTGGGAAAATTAGGTTTTACACACATGAAGATGAAGAGGTTAATGTACAGAAGGACTCTCTTTTCAGATATTGTGCACGTCCCCTTCAAACACCTTTTTATTCTATGCCATTCAGAGTTGAATGCGCAATAGGAAAGGATAGAGATAGGATTGGTTAGTCACTTGAAATCAAATGTCATTTGAATTCAAATGCCAATCGATCTTATCTCATCTACTCGAGGCATAAAAGATCAAGGTGTGAGGCTTCATTATGCATGGAAAACTTCACAAGAATCATAATCCTCATGGAGTAAGAGGGCGCAAGTCAAAGGTGTGGCATAAGGGAGAGAAGTCCAATCAAAATGGTCTTCATATCTTATCCAATTAAATCTCCAACCAAACCAATTTGTCTAGACCTAATTAGACCAAGATAAACTTAACTAAATTAGGCTAAAACCTACTCAATTAAATTTTAATCAAATAAAAAATTAATTAAGTCCAAGCCCTGATCAAATTAAAGAATAATCTTTCTTAGCGATTAGGTCATTTCTTAACCTAATCGGATCAAATCTAGTCAAACCTAATCGAATCCAATTCAATTAGATTTGATCCAATACTCATCACTTAATCAAATTGAGTTAATCAACAATCAAATTGCTAATAAATTCTCTCATAAATTTAGAGTTCCAATCTAGTGGATCTCTAGGCAACAAAGTCTCATCTCTGTGGAACTCTTGATCAGAGAGTCTTAAACCAGTGAAACTCTTGATTCCAGAATCCCAAACTAGTAGAACTCAAGATCACAAAGTCCTAGCCTAGTGAAACTCTTGATCACAAAGTCCTAGATAAGTAAAACTCAGAGTCTCAATATAGTAGGACTATTGATCATAGTTTCAGTCTAGTAGGACTCTTGATTATAGAGTCCTAGTCCAGTGGGACTTAGCATCAACCATCAAATCAGATAGAAACTTCTAAAGTGTGTGACCCCATAGGTTTGAACCTAAGTTGGTAGCACTAGAATTAATTTTTTGTATCAATCAATGTGACCATCTAGCAATAGTGTTCGACGTCTGGATAAGTCAAATAGTCACAATCACAACATTCAGAACCTACTCAAATATAGTTACTACATAATTCATCCCTTTGACCTTAATGTTTAAGATGACTCCAAGATAAACTATCGACTATAAAAAAGTGCATCCATATTATGTCTCAACATAATTAGTCTTGTGACTCCTTATAAGAACTACTCTGGTCAAGACTTTACTAAATTGAAATACAATACAACACAACTTCTGAAACCAAGAGTGGTCAATTCTATCTTGACTCACACATCAACCTCACAAGTACTTGACTGTGTCCAAAAATCTTTCATCACTAAATTAGAAATTCAGATAGTATGGTACCAAAGCACACTGAGTTGCTTGAAAGTCATCATGATGATCTCAAGTCGAAGGGATACTTATACCCATATCCCTTCGAAGCAAGTCTTGATAGCAGAAATCTCTAAAGTTGGTCATATTCGATATAGATGTAACCCTACATCTTACTTATATACCATACCAGTATCTCCATACTCTTTGATTAAGAGGACAACCAATTCATATGATACATAATGACCTACACTCGATAAATATTATTGTCTTGGGTAACAACGTATCATTGATCGTGAATAAATTTAAAATCTAAATGATAAATCCTTCTTTATCGATTCTAAATAGTCCTAAGGACTTCATCACAACATAGAAGTTCATTAGAATATGCAAATAACTTATGATGAAAAAGTCAAAATAATATTTTATTCATTTATAATTCATATACAATTTATAAGAATAGCTCAACCATCAACAGACTGACGATTGACTTTAAGACACATTTTCCAACAACTCTCACTTGGACTAAAGCCAATCAGGATAGTATCTAATACCCTTCTTCGACTTGTAATCATCGAACTCCTTTACTGCAAGGGATTTAGTGAATGGGTTAGCCAGGTTCTTCTTTTCGTCGATCTTCTAAAGATTGATGTCACCTCGATCTATGATGTTCGAAACAAGATGGTAGTGATGCAAAATGTGCTTCATTCGCTAGGGTGCCCTCGGTTCCTTTGCCTGAGCAATAGCTCTAATGCTGTTATAATAGAGCAGAACTAGACCATCAAGGAAGGGTCCCACTCTAAGCTCGGTGATGAACTTTCTCAGCCACACAACTTTCTTAACAGCATTAGATGCCACGATGTACTCTGCCTTATAAATTAAGTCAGCCACAGTATGCTGCTTGAAACTTTTTCAGTAGACAGCTCCACCGTTAACAGATAAATACATATCTTTATTGCTCCAAGAATTGATTTTGATGCTTATAAAATATTTTAGCGAGATACTAATAATTTTATCTTGAAAAAAGATTTATTATATTTTAGAGGTAAAATCATAAATTTTATAAAGTTGGAGAAAATATATTTCGAAAATCTCAACAATAAGCCTAGAAGATTTTTAATTTATTGGAGGTAGTTTTATAAAGTTTAGATGCATAATTTAGAAGAAAATTAGGAAGAAAGATGATGAGGAGAAAAATCATAAATTTTATAAAGTTGAAAAAAATCTATTTCGAAAGTCTCAAGAGCAAGAACAAAAGATTTGTGATCTATTAGAGGTAACTTCATATTTTTTGAATATATATTTTGAGAGAAAATCAAGTTTGATGAAATGGGTCGACCCCTAGGTCGACCCCTATCAAAGGGGCTGATTGGCACACCAAAGTAGGTCATCCCCTATGCCAGGGTCGACCTAGGAGTCGACCTTTGCTATTCTAAAAGCCATTTTTATAGAACATGGATTTTTTGACTTTCTATCATAGAGGTGGATTTTTTAACTTTCCATCACAGAGGGTCGACCCTTTTGCAGAGGACGACGTAGGGGTCGACCCTTGTGATGGAAAAAGTTCACAACAATTATTTTTCAATCCTTTTTAGCTACATTTAATACTTCAAAATAGATCTTCAAGGGCTATAAATTGGATCTATTTTCTTTCCAGCCATCATAGAGGATATAAAGGTTTTCAAAAGGAAGGAATAGAAAAAGAGATTCAAGCATTCATTTTCAGTCCTAAGTAAAAAGCCTTCTTCAAGCAAAGAAGCTTTCGTTTCAAGTTTACCAGCCCCTCAAAAGCTTATTCAAGTCTTCAACAACTTTGAGAAAAATAAGAAAAGTTTCTTCTTTAATTATGTAAAATTTTTTTAACATTTTATTTGCTCATTAAAAGGGCTAACTTTGTATTTCATTGTCATTAACTCTTATACTTTACTTTCATATTATTTTAAGATTTGGAGGTTCCAAAACTTGGAAAGGTCTCTCCGAACCTTGAATTGTAGTGTGTAGGATTGGCTTGTATCCAGAAAATAAGTATGCAAGCTTGGGATAGCTAGGGTTGGAGGTTTTCAACGGTGTATTCAGTTTGAATATGGTTAGTGGATTTAAATTCTCAAGTAGGAGCTTGGAGAGTGGATGTAGGTGCAAGGTTGGCACCGAACCATTATAAATCTTACTTATTTATGATGTGCTTACTCTCTCTTTATCTTTATTTTCTTAAATACTTACTCTCTTACTATTTATCTTTTCATCTTACTTAAATCATCCACCACATACAACTTGCATAACATTACATAATCTTTATGGTCCTAAATTATCTTTAAAATTTTAAAAATCCAATTCACCCTCCCTCTTGGGTTGCATATCTGGGCAACAAGTGGTATTAGAGTAGGTGCTCTATTATTAGTTGTTGATTTAACCATCAAGAGCCAAAGATCTTAGCAACCCAAAATGGAATCTTTTTTTAATGATGGACATTTTATAAATAGACCCTCATTGTTTAATGGCTCAAATTATACTTATTGAAAATCTAGGATAAAAATATTCATTCAAGCACATGACTATAATTTATGAAAAATTATAATCAATGACCTACACATACCCAATACATTAATTCATGATAAAGAAATGATTCAAATGAATGCTAAAGCAATGAATTTACTTTATTGTTCATTAGACATAAATATTTTTAATGTAATTTTTTCATGTAATTCAGCAAATCAAATATGAAAAAAAATTAGAAACTACTTTTGAGGAAGTAAATCAAAGAAAAATATTAAGCTCCTAAGAAGAAAAGAAAACTCATCCCAGCTCATGCCTCATGATGCATGAGGAAGAAAAGAAGAAGAAAAGAAAGAAACAAAAGAAAAAGAAAGCATTGATTAAGGAGGAGCAAAGCAAAGAAGAGAATAATGAGAAAGAGGAGGAATGTATAGAAAGTTGTTGCCTCATGGCTTAAAATGATGAGATATATCATGAACACTACTCTGAATTTACTTTTAATGAAGTATATAAAGTCTTTAATGAGTTAATGGATGACCACAAAAAGATAAGGCTACAGAATAAAGAACCTAAAAAATCTAATCTATCTTTGGTTGAAGAGAAAATTAAAATTTTAAGTGAAAAAAAAGATCTATTAAAAAATATAAAAAGTATGGCCAAAGAAAAGAAAGATTTTTTGAAACAAATTAATTCTTTAACTAAAAAAAAGGAAGAATTGATTAAATCTAAAGTAAATGCTGAGCTTAAGAAGGAAAATGATATTTTAAAATTCTCCCTAAAAGAAAATAAGATAATTTCAAACAAGAAATTGATTTTAACTCAAGAAAATCTGAACCTAAGAAATGAAATTGCTAAGTTAAAACCTATGGTAGAAAAGTTCACTCTTAGCTCAAGTAAACTTCTAATAATACTTGAAAATCAAAAAGCCATTTATGATAAAGTTGGCCTAGGCTATAATCCTCTTAAGAAATAAAAATTTTTAAAAAATATCTTTGTGAACTCATCAAGCAATAAGTTTTCAAATATTACTTGCTTTAAATATGAAAAAGTAGGATATAAATCCTACATATATTTTTCTAGTAAATCTGAAAATTCAAATGTGAAGAAGATTTGGGATCCAAAAGAAATCATGAGCTCTAACCTTCATGGATCCAAGATTACTTGGGTACCAAAAACTAGTAAATAATTTTACAGGTATACCATGGATCCAATGGAATAAAATAAGAAAATACTTATAGTTGGATGCCTTGGGAATGGACTTAGATGGATGATGATATTGATAAAATCTAAACTTTTCTCACATCATACCATCAATGTTTGTTTGATTAATTCTATTAATTTTAATGATCTATCATTATGATTACTTGCTTGAAATTCTTTTCATATGTTAGTAAGATTAGTATGATTAATTAATTTTGATGATTTGAATACTTTGATTTTAAAAAAAATCAATATGCTCTCCTCTAAGTATCATGTTATATATGAATTGAAATTATCCTAAAATTTAATATGATATACCCTATATCAATTTTGTAGTTAATAAACTTAAATTAAAAGATGCTTAATTAGATGTGAATGTTTTTGAATTACTGAACATACATGTAAAACTGATTTTTGGCATTCCCCCCATAAGATACTTAAATATTAAAATTTTTCAAAACTTTGCATGATCTAAGTACTTGAGGATAAAATATCTATTCATAAAACTCTAGTATTTGATATGGTGAATTACATTGCGTATTAGCTTATCCCTAAGGATTTGAAATTTCGTAGTTCAACCAAAACTCATAGAGCCTATATCTAGATTTGCTTTTACATGAGTTCCTTAACTTGATAATCTTGTCCCCATGATTGATTAATTCTTCATCCGCCAATTTGATTGGAATATCCTTCTTGATCATCGATTTGATTGTCTATTGATTCTTATTTAATTTGATTAATTTTTTTTGAATTAAAAACTACTTGAACTATTTTTTGCTTTGAGGAGCTGACTCCCAATTTCATTGGAGTCAACCTCTCTTCAAGAGCCGACTCTTGATTTAGCAGGAGTTGATCTTCTTTTTGGGATTAGTTCTTCTATTTGAAAATATCCAAGACTCTATCATTCCATTATCAATTTTCTCGAGCCGTAATTTCTTTCAAACCCCTCTCCTACTAAAATCAAACTTTTTCTTTTTATTTTTATTCTAATCTTATATTTCTTGTTCTCCAATGGCATCCCAGAAGTATTTTGCCTAAAGAAAGAGAAAATCTAGTTTTCAAAGTGAAAGATGTGGAGACTGAGCTAAATATTGATAGCATTGGACACATGCTATACATATACAGACCAGTAGAAGTACCTTAGATTATCTCAAGTAGCTACACATTTAAGATTTATATTTGATCGAGATGATGATTAAGGATATTGAGGATATTAGCTCTCATGCTATAGCAGATGATGATGATGAGACTCCTACAGTAGAGCCTACTGTAGTTAATATCAGAACAAGGAGCTAGCAGAGCAGCATGAATAAATAGAGATAGCTTCACTTTCACAGACCAACCATCTGGATACTAGCTCATGATTACCTGATAGGCTGGATGAGGATGCATTTTTTGAGAGACTCTCCATCAAGATTGTAGTGTCAGTCAGTGTAGAGCTTTAGAGATACATATCAGAGGCACACCAGATGAGATGAAATCAGATGGAGGCATTATCATTAGTCAGAGATGAGTTAGGAAGATTGTTTTAAGCACTCACTGCAGTGAGGAAGGATGTTCGCTACCAGACTCAGTCATTTGGAGATATTAGACTACATTCTTCTTCTACCTAGCCTAGACCTACATCTTAGGATTATCCTAATGTATACTTGCTTAAGATGCTAGGATTCCTTTCCACAGCTTTAGTGATCCTTTCAATCTATTTTTGGCATCTATATAGGATATAGCTCTCATACATTTTGCATGCTTTCATGATTTTATCTTTATAACCACCATTGGCTAATCAATAAAAATTTAATCTTTTATAAAAATTCAATGTGTTTAATATTATTTATTTGACTCAATATATGCTTTGCTTGTAAAACAAAGGGGGAGAAATGATTGCTTGTTTAAATTAATTAAATATGCCTAATTTAAAAGAAATAGAGAAAGAACTAAGAAAAGTTAATTTTCCAACATAGGAGAAGAATTAAGAAAGTCAAGTTTTCTAGCATTTGTTATGAAAAATAAGAAAGAAATAATTTTGAATTGAATAAAAAAAATATTATTGAAATATTAAAAGTGAAATTATTTTGATCTATTTATAAACTCTTGTTGTTCTAGTTATTTGATTTGCTTTAGAAAAATTATTTTTATTTTATTTTTTATTCAATCATACTTTGCATGGTTTGATCCTATCAAGATTTCTAAAGAAAAAAAAGATCTAAATTTAAATAATAAATCTTTCTATGATTTATTTGCATAGTCTATTGGTATCAATTCAAAATGATTTATCAAAATAATTTAATTTGACTTAATGGATTCATCTTTTTTAATTAAAAAACTAAAATAATTGGTATCAAATTTTATCACCTTGGACTCCATCTTTTGACAAAAAAAAGTGAAGAAAAGAATGCTTTGTCTCAAATCTAAATTTGCACAGCCATATTTTAATATGATGTTGTTTGAGACAAATTGTAAATATTTTCTATCTTTTCTAAACTCAATGTGTAATATTTCTTAAGTAAAGAAAAAAATATTTTATTAAAAAAATAATTATTAAAAAAATTAAATAAATCTCTTTATGATAATATATCAAAATAAATTTCTTTATTTAATAAAAATAGGCCATGGATAGCCAACCCAATGTGCATTCTTGTCCTCCATGTATGGATGGAACTTCTGAGCAATTTCATCATCCGAGCACTCGGGAACTATAGTTAGATTGTAGTTTTCCTAGTGGAGAGGGGAACTGAACTGGGCTGGACATGTGATGTTTCATACGTGGCCCTTAAGTGTTAGGCTAGGGTTTAGCAAATGATTGGTGATTAAATAAGTTTCATTTCTACAAGACCCTAGTCACTTTCTTGTTTGAGTTTAGGAACGAAAATCATATAGGGTGGGCACTAGAAAAAGAAATATAGAACAAGCTTTATATTTTGCTGCCAACTGAATCATTTTTGGCTGAGTATAATGGTAACTAAAGCTGGCGAGCGGGCCAGACATATTCGCGTGCCCGATAAGATATTTTGTTCTCTGATCTTATGAGGTATATTCGTACTAAAGTGGTATGAACACCTACTTATACTACAAGAATTCAGACTATTAGCGATGGCGAATTGCCATTGCTAATAGTCTAGATGCCATCGCTAATAAGCTTGCCGTCACTAATACTATCCTAAAATCCAATCTGAAAAACTCTTATCACTAATTGCTGTTATTAGTGATGGCATATCAGATATGACTAACCTAGTGACATGAGTTAGCTCGAATCATTAGCAACCTAAGTCAAGACTTAATCAACCATATTGGCTAGGTAAGTGAGATCGGTGGGAGGGTATGCCATTAACTCGATCTATATGAGTAGCTCCTAATTAAAGACCACCAGTCGAACTGCCAAACTTACCTTAGACACCAATTGGTCAATAAGCATTGATCAGGTCAGCTAATTAATTCAAGTTCGAACCATAGAGCCAAATTAGGTCTTTTGATTTGATCGACAATATGTGGCTGTTAGATGATCTGACCAAACTTACATCTATTTGGATTAGACATTAGAGATTAGACCTAAACCTAACCAACTATTGATTTGGTTTGATCAATCGCTCAAACTAGCTAGACCTAATTGAGCTACCCAACCCATTAACCCATGTTTTATGTAGTAAATTTTAGATCTTAAATTCTGAATTTTAGATCTTTAAATTCACTTAATTCTTAATTAAGTATATTATGATCATGGGTTTAGTTTAGATATCGAAATAATTTTAGATCTAAACTACACTAGGTTTACATTTCAAACAAGGTGAAATATAGCATTGTTTCAGATCTAAATTAAAATCATATATCATATATATGAAAATCAGATCTAAAACTAATTAAGCATATATCATATGCATGCAAAATTAAGATGTAAAAAAAAGATAAATATGATTGAAAACTATTTTCAAAAATTAGATCTAGATTTCTTTTTTATTTGATCAATGATCTAAAATATCTATGTATCTCATACATGATTCAATAATTTTAGATCTGAATAAAACTAAAATAAATCATTTAAATCAAAAACTAACTTTCAGATCTAAGATTAAAATTAGATTAAATATCTCTCTTATAACTGAATGGCCATAGAGATCAATCTAATCTAAATACTACGCACAAGGAATACAGATCTATGCATCTCATACATGATTTAATAATCTCAGATCTGAATAAAACTAAAATAAATCATTTAAATTAGAAACAAACTTTCAAATCTAAGATTAAAATTAGATTAAATATGTCTAATTGAAATCGTCGCTCTGATACCATTATTAGAAAGGAAAGGGTAGATTACCTGCATGTATTTCAAAACTATTTTGAAATTGCAGGGGAATCAAATAGATTAACTATTTTTATCATGCACTAAATCAGATCTAAAAGCTTCCCTAATATGGATCTAAGATATATGAAATTCAAAATTAATTTATGAGATCAGATCTTATACCTTATCATGGGTTGAAGAACTCTGCAGTTGATGATCAAAACTTAACAAATTCCTAAAGCCACGCAAATGCCCGGTCTTTATAGGTATCCACATAAGATCCAATCTGATCCAATACTTGTCTATCTCTCTAGGGTGCTAGCTCCCTTGTAGAGAAGATCTTTTGATGATTGATTTGAACCTTCTTTAGATCTGAAAGATGATCTTTAGTCGAAGAAGCAGTGGAGGTAGAAGAAAAAAAATAGCAGCAGCGCAGCTTTCTTCCTTGGAGTGCCACACCTTGTACCAATGGAGTTTTTCCTTCAAACTTTGAAGAGAGGATGCCAATAAGTCCTTCTCTTACTCTAATGGCTGGCCAAATTTTGTTCAGATTAAAAAGACCTCTTAGAGACATCCCAAAGATAAATCTTTTAAGAGGGTGCCTAGAAGAGTCCTAATAGAGTCAAACTCTATCAAACATTCAAATTAAATTTTAAATTCAAACCAAAACTCATCCGTATATATAAATGGGAGGATAAGTGGTCAACCAAGAGGTGAAAATATATGAAAAACCTGATGCAAATTTAAAATTTGCATGATAAGAGAAGGGGCGTGGATAAAGGGTGACGCATGGAAGAGTCCTTCACAAAATGGACTCTAGGATTTTGGATTGAAACTCAAACCAAAAATAATTTGGTTTAAACCCAAAAACCTAGTTGAACCTAATCTAATTAGATCTCTAATCAGATTAAATTCTAATCTAATTAAGATTTAATTAAATCTAAATTTAGATCAAATCAAAAATTGATTTCATGACAATTGAGTCATCTCATAACTCAATCAAACCAAACCCAATTCAAGTCAAACTAAATCCAATTCAATTAGACTTGATTTGAAACTTATTTCTCAATCTAATTGAGTCTAATTAGTAGTCAAATTATTAATTTATTCTTCTTAAATTAATTATCAATCATATTGACAATTATATCCTTAACAATTCACAATCGTCGATCAATCATCGAATTAGACAGAAACCTCTTTTGTGTATGATCCTGTAGGTTCTATTCTATCTGGTAGAGAGATATATTATAATCTCTATCATAATATTATTAAAACTTCTTTCGATGGATTGGATCAATTTTAACACTATCCATAAAGAATTATCAATCATCAAGACGATGCTCGTGGATCCCATAATCCACCAGTGATACCTAGTAGTATGTAGTGGCAACCTAGTAGAATGAAAGTATGAACCTCTAGATATAGTTATCATATGATTTAGCTTTTTTATCAAAAATCCTGACTTGATAGAGGTCATGGATAACTCGTCAAACCCCATCGTCAGTCATATGTAAGATTGGCTCGATTTGAGTTATCTTATGAATCTCGTGGAAACTTCTTTCCAATATTCATCTTGCTTTGGCCAAAGACTTAGCAAATTCAGTCTCGCGAATCATATAGGATCATACCTTTTCTACTAAGATCAATAAATTTCATCTAAGTACATCCTACTATCAATAGTGAACCAGAACCCACCATAGCCAACATACACAGCAAGGACTCAAATAGCTAGGGACCAAGTAGACATGAAGTCAAACTATAGCAGTCTCACTGCAGATAGCCAATGCACCGTAGGTCAAAGAACTAGTCATACCACCATAGCATCGAGAATACTATTGATGAGTAAGTAGACATCCAAGTGGTTTCTCGTAATAGTCATGCTCAGTGTAAGTTATTCTCTAACAACCACCTGCATTATCATCCTAGTGTTACCACCTATAGACTCGAGACTTATCTGCCCATGAAGAAGGTGATCATGCACCAATCTAACTCAATCAATCACTATCCTTCATGATGATCCTTCAATTGAGAGCATTTAAAAATTAACCACTAATAATATATGTCTCAAATTCTCAACACCTTGAGAATATGCAAAATCATCTTTGTTAATTTCTAGGATAAATCATGGACACATAAACATAACTAAAAATAAAAATGCCCTTTATTAATAATAAAGGTTTTATAAGTTCAAATACAAGTCCTGAAAAATAAATGTATCAGCCAATAATTGACTTTCTAGGGTACACATCCAACATTAGCATCTGAAAGAAAGGCATACAACGTTCAGCCAATCTTGAAACAAAATAATTCAAAGCCGCAATCTTTTCTATCAAGCACTAAACTTCTTTTATTATCTTGGAAATGGCCATCTCCTGAGTAGCTCGGACCTTCTCCAGATTTATCTCTATGCCATGGCTTGACACCATAAATCTCAAGAACTTCTCTAAGGTCATCCCAAAAGCACATTTTATTTGGTTCAGCTTTATTTTATACTTACGGAGAGTGTTGAATGTCTCCTCCAAGTTTGCTATGTGATTCATTGAAGATCGGCTTTTGACAAGTATATCATCCACAAAAATCTCCATGTTACAGTCGATCTACTTTTTGAAGATTTTATTCACTAGGTGTTAATAGATCGCACCTACATTTTTAAGTCCAAATATAATGGTATGACCCTATAACAGTAAAGATTATGGTAAGGAATAAAGTAGTTTTTTTTCTCATCTTCAGGTGCCATCCGAATTTAGTTATAATCCGAGAAGGCATCCATGAAGGTAAGGAGCTCATGGTCTGAGGTTGCATCCTCCAATTGGTCAATTTTATGAGCTCAAAAGTGGCACTCCCAAGTCTTGAAAACATGAAAAGATAGGTCATAGAAAGATGAAAGCGAGCTGAAAGAGAAATTAACTCTCCTAGCAAAGTTCAGAAACTAGACTGACTCACCCTAAGATTGAGCTGACTAAGTTGGAAACTAGATCGGCTCAGTCCAAGACTGGATCGGCTAGGTTTCAGAGAAAATTCAGATAGAAAGTAACATTTTTGGGCTATTGGCTCAATCTGAGACTGAACCAACCCAGTCACAGGTTAGCCAGCTTAGTTTTCATGGGTTATTATTTTATGTATGTAGGTTGTTTGGATTTGGAGAGTTTTTTTATGAGCTTAGACTTGACCCTTTGTAAAGTATATATACTGAAAATAGGTCAAGATTGTAAATGGTGCTAAAATATACTAAATAAAAGCTCTTTTCATCCAAAAATCTCTTCTTCTCTATTCCTTGAATTATTTGATCATGCTTCTACATTAATCTCTGAGAAGTACTTTCTTATTTCTTAGCCAATCACTGGCGGCCATACCGATCCATGTGGAAAGAGCGTGCATTCCTAATATTTGGTGTCAGAGTGGTGTTGCATGGAAGGAAGGAAGACACCTAAAATTTACTACATCCAGGATCTATTGCACCAGATTTTATCCTAAAACTTTTAGTTTGCTTCGTGGTTGTCTCTAGATTAAGGTGGAGATTGTTTACATAAAGGAATGGTGATACAGAAGTTTAGAAAGAGGATTTAGGGCTAGTTAGATCTTCTTTGAAGGAAAGTTTTGCTAGTGTGTGAGATCATGTAGGGTGTTAGGGATCTGTTCTTGACTTGTTTAAAGTCATGGGATCAAGTGGATTCAAGATGAATTTTGAGAAGTTCGACAGTAGGAAAAATTTTACTCTATGGCAGCAAAGAGTAAAGAACTTGTTGGTTCAGTAGAGGATCTATAAGATTTTGACAAAAGAAAGGTCGAAAAAGATCAGTACTAAGAATTAGAAAGAGTTGGAAGAAATTGCTTTTAGCATAATTCAGATGTGCTTGGTCGATCAGGTTTTATCCGAGGTTTGCATAGAAACTACGGCAAAGGGGCTCTAGGAGAGACTAGAGAATACATACATGGAAAAGAACATGACGAACAAGCTATGGTTGAAGAAACAACTGTATAGTCTAAGGATGCCCAAAGGCGGAGATCTTGTTGCACATATCCAAAGGTTCAATTAGGTGTATTTTGAGGTGATGAGTTTGGATGTGAAGATCAACGAGGAGGATCGGGCATTGCTACTATTATGTTCTCTCCTAGGTTTGTATGATGGTCTCATAACAACTTTAGTTTATGGAAAGAAGATCCTAAACTATGAAGAGGTTATTGGTGTGCTCAGATCAAATGAGCAAAGAAAAAAGATCTATAAGGGAGACCCTAAGTCTGAGATCTTGACTATGAATGAAAGATAGGGAAGATCAAAGGTGAAGACAAGAGGAAAATCTAAGGGCAGGTCAAAGTCTCATGATCAAAGGAAGATGATATTGAAATGTTATAAATGTCATCAGCCTGGACACTTGAGGAGAGATTGTTTCCTTCTGAGATTAGAAAAAGGAAAGACCAATAAAGAAGATGATACAGCTTCTATGAGCAGTGGAGAAGATCTACTAGTTGTATCAGATGGATTCATAGAGTACGATACTATATGGATATTGGATTCAGCATGCTCACACCATTATACTTCTCATCGAGAGTGGTTTGCTACCTACCAAAAAATCGATGGTGGAAGTGTCAACCTTGGAGATGATCACCCATGCAAAGTAGCTGAAATTGGTTCTATCAGGGTGAGGATGTACAACGAGATCATTCGTATATTATCAAATATCAGATATGTACCAGAGTTGAAAAAAAATTTGATTTCTTTGGGCTACTTGGAGGAGTAGGGTTATGCTTTTAGTAGCCAGGCTATGAGCGGATGTCTGAAAATTTTCAAAAAAGCTTTGGTGGTGATGAGAGGTAGAAGATTGAGCAACAATCTTTATAGAATAAAAGGCTCAATGGTAAATGATAGTATAGAGGTACTAGTAGTGGCACCGTAGGAGCAGATTTTATATCAGCTATGGCACTATCGAATGGATCATATAAGTGACCATGGGCTCACTGAACTAAGTAGAAAATATATGATCCTATCCCTGAAGAAGGAGGGCACAGATCTTTACGAGCCGTGCATCTTTGGCAAACAGCATAGGGTGAAGTTTGCTAGAAGTACCAAGCATAGTGAGGGAGTGCTGGATTTAGTGCACTCCGATGTGTGAGGACCAGCTTCTGTATTAGCTAAAGATGGGGCAAAATACTTTATCACTTTCATTGATGATTTCTCAAGGAAGGTGTGGGTTTATCTGATCAGAGAAAAATCAGAGGTGTTTACCCGATTTAGAGCCTTGAGAGCTGAAGTAAAGGAGTCAAGGAGATAGGTGAAGTGTCTAAGGTCAAACAATGGAGAGGAGTATACTAGCCTAGAGTTCAGGAGGTATTGTGAGGAAAATGGCATCAAATGCCATTACATGATGAAGATGACTCCCTAGCAGAATGATGTCACAGAGGGGATGAATCGAATATTGATCGAAAAGGCACGAAATTTGAGGCTACAGACATCACTCCCAAAGTTCTTTTGGGGTGATGCTCTAACTTTTTCTTTTTTTCTTGTTAATAGGTTCCCTCATTATAAGCTGAATGGAGGCATTCTAGAGGAGGTCTGGAGTGGAAAGAAGGTGGAGCTTGGCCACCTGAAAGTCTTTAGTTGCATAGTCCATGCATATATGGAGGCAACCAAGAGGAGCAAATTGGATCCAAAATCTCAAAAGATAACATTCATAGGGTATCTACAAGGAGTCAAGGGGTATCTGCTATGGGACTCTCAGGCATAGAAGTTAGTGATCAGTAGAGATGTTATCTTTGATGAGAAGAGCATCTTGAGGAGGTCTGGGATAGATGAAACTGGAGAAATAGAGGTGAACAATGATGGCCGGTCAGAGAATAATGGTATGTAGGTTACATCCACTTACAGAAGTATTTCTATTGAGGTGGAGCTAGGCAAAAAAGTATTATCTCAAATTAAAAATTAGCATGGAGGGTTGGCAGTTCAGACAGATATGCAGGAGCCGCCATAGACATTAGGCAGAGATGTGCCAGTGGAAGTGACTTTGCACAAGCCCCAGCATACTATTAGGAGATCGATCAGATATGGCATTGATGAGGTTATCTCCTATGTACTCATCACTGCTAATGGAGATCCAAAGAATTATGCAGAGATCATGGAGAATGAGGATCATGATTCATGGATACAAGCCAAGATGGAGGAGATGGAATCACTTGAGAAGAATCAGACATGGCAGTTGGTGGATCTTCTAGAGGGTGCTCGACCTATTGGCTCAAAGTGGGTGTTCACAAAGAAAGAAGCACCTTTAGAACAAGGTGGAGTCAGATTCAAAGCAAGGCTGGTAGCAAAGGGATATTCACAAAGGAAAGGGATTGACTACACAAAAATTTTCTCTCCTATGGTGTGTCATACATCTATTTGAGTTTTGCTGTCACTGGTGGCATAGCATAATATGGAATTGGAACAGATGGACGTGAAGATGGCCTTCCTTCATGGAACTTTAGAGGAAAGAATCTACATGAAGTAGCCAGATGGTTTCATGGAGATGGGACATGAAGAAAAGGTGTGTTTACTCAGGAAGTCTTTATATGGCTTGAAACAATCCCCTCGTCAGTGGTATCGAAGGTTTGATAGCTTTGTCTTTAGCCTGGATTTCAACAAATATGAACATGACTGTTGTGTCTACGTTAAGGATGTAGATGAGGAGGATGCCCTATACCTATTATTGTATGTAGATGATATGCTTATAGCCAGTAGAAGCATGGATGCTGTGAAAAGGTTGAAAAGGGCATTATCATCTGAGTTTGAGATGAAGGATTTGGGTCTAGCTGAGAAAATCCTTGAAATAGATATTTACAGAGATATGTGCAAAGGAGTGCTCCATTTGTCATAAGAAAAGTATGTCCAAAAGATTCTGGAGAGGTTTGGGATGGAGAAGGCAAAACCTATAGAGACGCCATTGCCAAGCCATATGTCTCTCTCTAAGTTATAGTACCCCTAATCGGAAGAGAAGAGAGAGTACATGAAATGAGTCCCTTATGCAAATGCTGTAGATAGTGTGATGTACACTATGGTGTGCTGTAGATCAAATATAGCATATGTTGTAAGCATGGTTAGTAGATACATGGCTAATCTTGGGAAGGAACATTGGAAAGTATTGAAATATATATTAAGATATCTGCATGAAACAAGGGATTATGGTTTGGTATTTGGTGGGCAGTCGGAAGGATTTGGAGAATAATCTATGAAGATGTGTGAAGGTTCAGGTCCTTTAGAAGGATTTATTGATGCAAATTATGCTGGTGATCTTGATACAAGGAGGTCTACTATTGGATACCTCTTCTGCATATATGGTGGATCGGTGTCTTGGACATCAATCCTTCAGCCAATCATGGCCTTATTTACCATAGAGGCTGAGTATATTGGGATAACGGAGGCTGCAAAGAAAGCTCTTTGACTTAAGAGGCTGATTGATGAGTTGGGGGTAAAGCAGAGCAAGGTTACACTATTCAGTGACAGTCAGAGTACTCTGTTATTGGCATAGAACTCAGTTTATCATACGCGCACAAAGCATATAGACGTGAGGTACCACAGGATCAGAGAGTTGGTGGAGGAAGGTGAAGTAGAACTAATGAAGGTCCATACTAAAGAGAATCAGTCTGATACACTCACGAAGGTATTCCCTAGTGATAGCTTTCAAAGATGTGTGGCATGGATGGATCTGTTGAGAAGAGATGAGTTCACAAAGACTTGAAAGTACCAAGGTGGAGAATGTGAGCTCAAAAGTGGCACTCCCAAGTCTTGAAAACATAAGAAGATAGGTCATGAGAAGACCAAAGCGAGCCGAAAGAGAAATCAGCTCTCCTAGCAAAGTTCAAAAATTAGGCCGATTCATCCTAAGAATGAGCCAGCTAAGTTGAGAACTGAGCCGGCTTAGTCTAGGACTAGGTTGGTTAGGTCTCAGAGGAAAATCCAGACAAAAAGCAGCATTTTTGAACTGTTGGCATGATACACAACTTGGTCGGCTCAGTCTGGGACTGTGCCGACCCAATCGCAGGTTAGCCAATTCAATCTGAAACTAGGTCGGCTCAGTTTTTATGGGTTATTATTTTGTATACGTGGGTTGTTTGGATTTGGAGAGTTTTTCTATGAACTTGGACTTGATCCTTTGTAAAGTACATATACTGAAAATAGGTCAAGGTTGTAAATGGTGCTGAAATATACTGAATAAAAGCTCTTTTCTTCCAAAAGTCTCTTCTTCTCTTCTTCTCTATTCCTTGAATTATTTGATCGTGCTTTTGCATTAATCTCTGAGAAGTACTTTCTTGTTGCTTGGCTAATCACCGACAGCCATGTCGATCCGTATGGGAAGAGTGTGCATTCCCGACAAATTCGATGTAGAGGATAGGTATCCTTTGGGCAAGCTTTATTCAAATTAGTAAAGTCTATGCACATTCATCACTTTTCATTCACTTGCTTTATAAAGACCACATTTGCTATCTAGTTTGGGTAAGATACTTCTTGAATGAACCGAGCTTTAAGGAGCTTATCCATCTCATCCATAAGTACCTTCTGATGTTCTAGTGCAAAGCTTTGCTTCATAGATCAATGTTTGTGATCCACACTCAGATGATGTTCTATCACCTGTACATCTATTTAGGACATATCTGTAGGAACCCAAGCAAAATACTACATTCTTTTGCAAGAAGATGACCAGCTATCTTTTAACTTCATCTAAATTTGAACCAATTTGAACTATATAGTCTTTGTTCCCATCATTCAAAGAGATTGTGATAAGATCATCAATAGGTTCTCCTTGCTCTTCAATTAGATCATCCCGAACATCCAAAACATCCATAAGATAGATTTCAAACTGCTTACCATTTTGCAAAATGATTGCATAACAATATCATGCCAAAACTTGATCACCTCAGACTTCTCTGAACCCAAATTTTGTTGGAAACTTGACTTTCAGATAATATATCGATACTATAGCTCGGAGTGCATTAAGCTCAGGTCATTCGAGGATAATGTTATAGGCAGAAGGAGCTTTTACTACTAAAAAATCAATCTGAGCTTTGGATTATTTTAGATACTGACCTATCACAACTAGTAGAATGTTATTTCTTCAACCAGTATAGTGTCATCGATAAATCCTATTAGAAGAGAGCTTAGTGGTCCCATACGACTATCAAGGATAGACATCTTGGAGAAAGCATTATGAAATAAGACATCGGCAAAACTTTCACTATCAACTAAGACATGGCGTATATCATAATTCACAATATTTAGAGAAATTACAACCACATCATCATGCAAAAATTAAATTCCTTGTGCATCTTCTTTAGTGAAAATGTCTGGTTCTCCAATCCTCTACCTCTTCATTGGTTTCGCCAACCCATTGTCTTCTTCTTACCGATGACCCTTAGCAATAGTGTTGATGATTTCTAGTGGAGGTCGGTCTCCTTGAGGTTCCTTTCACCAAGATTGCTCTAGCTATGGAAGAGCTCTTCGCTGCTCCTCTCTCCTCTTAAGCCGACATCGTAGAAACCAGTCTAGCTGACCTCGCCTGATTAGTTTTTCAATTTTGTTTTAGAGCTGGCTACATTCTTCAGTATCGTGATAGTGGTCATGATGGTACAGACAATACTTATTGGGGTTGCACCTATTTGGATGCGATTGCAATCTCTCTGGCCTCAGTAGTTGCTCCTTAATCACCATCAGAACTTGAGTTTTTGAAGCATTTAGAGGGGCATAGTTGTTGAATCTTCTGGGAGGAGGCTTCGCTACATCCTTCTATCTCAGCTTCTCAATTGATGAGCTCTAGGTGGGGTTCGGGTTCGTCTGCATTTAGGAGAAGTTCTAGAACATGGCTGATCTTTTCTTGGCTTTTTCATAGGCGTGGACTTGCTAGATTCCCCCACCTACCGCTCTCTTGTAGCATTATCATCCCACAGCTTGAAAGCTTCTTTATCTTGGGCATAGCCTTTAGCCCACGCTGGCATATCAGCAAAGTTTCGAAAAAACTTCTTATCTAACGAGAAGAGGAGATCATTCTTCAAAAGGTCATCTTTCAAAATGGCAATTATAATAGATTGATCTAAATTTCAAACCTCCAGAGCAGCAGTGTTGAAATGACTGACATAGGCTCGAATGGACTCTCCTTCTTTTTGCTTGATGTTGATGAGAGAATTTGAGCTCTACCTCTGACATTAGCTGCTAACAAATTGAGCTGCAAACTAATGGCTCAATTGATCGAAGGAGTAAATTGTATCCAATTTTAAGTTCGAGTACCAATTTCTTACCATACCCTTTAGGATCGATGGAAAAGCTTGACAAAAAATAGCGTTTGGCATCCAATAGAGCAACATCATAGTTCAAAAGGCTTCTAGATGGTCGACTGACTCCAAAGTCTCATCATAACTTTCAAACTGGAGAAGCTTGAAGTTAGGCGGGATGAGCTCTTGCATGATTTGGAAAGTGAAGGGCGGGTCAATGTAGATATCATCATTACGGGTAGGGGTTGCATGGCAGAGCTCCTCGATCCGTCAGTTTATTTCTTGAAACTTCTGATCAAGGACATCATCTCGATTATGAATCTCAATATATGGTAAACTTGATGAGGATAGAGGCTTTCTGAAGAAAAAATCTAAGATTTCTTGTAGGAATTTTGGAATTTTTTCAAAATTAAATCAACGAAAGCAATAAATTAATCATATTATAATTTATTAAAATATATAAATAAATCCTAGATTTAGGATCTAATGTCATAATCTATGCATGCTAATAAATCTAAAATTAAAAATATTAAACAAAGTTAATGATGTTGATTATATCAACATCAAACTAGGACTATATCTAATCTAGTGGGTGAGAGAGATCGAATCTCTCTTATCTTTTGCAAGTCGGGGTCTTCAACTTGTTGATCCAAGGTTGAGGTCATTGCTTTGAGCCACACATATGTCCAGCCTCTATAGGAAGTCCACACAAAGCTACAATCGTTGATCCAAAGTCCAGCGACTGAAAATCAATACAGTATGCTAGTACTATGCTGATCCTTCTTTGATGGCTGATCAGAAATCTCCTTCTTCAAAACTTGGATCTTCTAAGAATCAAATGAGATGTGGAGGAATTTGGGAGAGAAAACACTCTTCCAAAATCTCTCAAAATAGAGGAAGAAGAGATCTAAAAAACTCTAGAGAAGAACCCTTTCTTCTCCCTACTTTCCCTTCTTTTTCTCTCACCAAGACACCAAGGTTTGTGTCTCAATAAAGTACCACACCTAAAAACCCTTTATGCCTAAGGTTCCCATGCCCAAGCCCTCTCTTAGGTATAATGCCTGTAGAAATTTCATGCCCTAACTCCCTTTGAATAGAGAGTTATGATACAGTTCTTGTCTAGATCAAAAACCTAGAAAGGCATATCTAAATTGGGCAAGGATTTGGGCACCCAACTCTTGGGTGCCCGCTCTTAATTTTTTTGCATGGACTCTAGAGAATATGTGCATAAAAGTCTTCTATTTTTTATAAAAAAATTACAGAGAAATTAGATGTTTTGGCACCTCAAAGAGATAAGAAAAGATGATATGTCAAACTCTATCCAATAGAGTCCTAGGTCAAAATAACTTATTTATTTTGATCTATTCTACCACTAATTTTATTCTAAAAGGGTGTAGATACTCTCTAGAAATAATTTTTTTTTACAAAAATTCTAAGGAAATTGGCATGGTGCACTATGAAAAGCAAGGTGGTGCATGATAGAGAAATCATAGTCACACTAGGACTTCTAGTTTTGACTTGGTCCAACTTATTATTTGAATCTAATTAAATCAAAACTAATGCAATCTAATTAGAGATGATATTAGTCCAACTAAGAGCATAATTAAATCAGATTAAATTAAATTTAAATTTAGTTTAATTTTTAATTAAATTAAAAATTGGATGCATACAAGTCCTAATTGAACAGGGACTTATTCTTTCTTGCAATTAGCTTATCCAATAAATCAATTGGACTTGATCCAATTATGCCCTAACTAAATCTAATTAAATTTTATTCAATTAGACATAATCTTAGCCCTTTGACTTAAAAAAATTAAGTCAATTGTATTGATTGACATAATCTTAGCCCTTTGACATAATCTTAGCCCTTTGACTTACATTAGGTCAAACATCAATTGTATTGATTATTTGACCTTAGAACGATTCTAAATCATTGACCAACCATCCGATCAGATCGAGATATCTTATGTGTGTGACCCCATATGTTCAAACCTAAACTAATAGCATAGAAATCAATTTTTATACCAATCAAAATGATCATCTAGTAATGATACCCGACGATCGAATAGGTCCAATGTGTAAAGCAACACCCTTAAAACCCATGTGGATATAGTTTCCATTTAATTCATCTCCTTGACCTAAATACTTATAGGATAACTCAAAGTTTAACTGTCAACCCTGATTAGGTCATTCATATTATATTTTAAAATACCAAATCCATCTTATGAATTATCCTGGCCAAGATTTTGCTAAATTAAAATATAGCGATGCATTTTCTCCAAACTCTTAGAGTGGTCAATCCTATCTTGATCACTCACTGACTTTATAAGTACTTGACTGTGCCCAAAAACCTTCCATCACTGAATTAAAAATTTAAGTAATCTAGCACCAAAGCATAGTAACTTGCTTGCAAGCCACCATGGGGATCTCAAGTCTAAGGGACACTTATATCCATATCCCATCAGAGTAATTCTCGATAGTAGAAAGCTCCAAAGTTGGTCACGTACAGTAATGATGTACCCCTACATCTCACCTATATGTCATACCAGTATCTCCATGTTAGAAAATATGTTCCAAAGTCAATCATCAGTCTGTTGACGGTTCAGCTACATTATATCTGTAATGGATTCGTTAATAAATAAAATATATTTTTGGTATTTTTTCATTGCAAAGAATTCATCTTCTAATGAACTCCATTATTGTGATGAAGTTCTTTGGACTATTTAGCTTCGATAAAGAGAGGATTTATCGATTAGTCTTTAAATTTGTTCACGATCAAATGATAGGCTGTTAATTAGGATGACAGCGTCTATCGAGCATAGATCACAGTATGCCATATAGGTTGGTTGTCCTCTTAACCAAAAAGTATGGAGACATTGATATGATATATAGGTGAGATGTATGGGTACATCATCATTGAACGTGATCAACTCCAGAGCATTCTGCTGTCGAGAATATCTCTGATGGGATATAGGTATAAATGTCCCTTAGACCTGAGATTGCCTTAGTGAGTTGCAAGCAACTCACTGTGCTTTGTTATCAGACTAACTAAATTTCTAATTCAATAATGAAAGACTTTTGAGCATAATCAAGTACTTGCGAAGTCAGAGTGTGATCAAGATGAAATTGACCACTCTAAGAGTTGGAGAAGAATGTATCACTGTATTTCAATATAGCAAAACCTTGGCCGGGATAATCCTTCAAATGGATTTGATATTTTGAAATTCAATGTGGACAACCTGATCAGAGTTGATAGCTAAACTCTGAGGTATCCTATGAGCATTTTCGTTAAGGGGATGAATTATATGAAAACTATATCCGTATGGGTTCTAAGGATGTTGTTCTACACATTCGACCTATCCGACCGTCGGATATCATTGCTAGATGATTACTTTGATTGGTACAGAAATCTATTCCTATGCTATCAACTTAGGTTCAGACCTATGAGATCATACATATTAGAGCTCATGATCTGATTAGATGGTTGATTAATGATTGAGAATCGCTCTAGGGTTAAACAATCAATATGATTGATGTTTAACCTAGTGTAAGCATTATAGAAGGATCGATTAGCAATTTAATTGCTAATTAACTTAATTTAATTAAGTCAAAGGGTTAAGATTAAGTCTAACTAAATATAATTTAATTAGATTTGGTTTGGGCTTGATTGGATCAAGTTTAATTGGCTTAATAGAAAAGCCAAGTGAAAGAAAAAACTAGTCCTAGTTCAACTAGGACTTGGATCAACCCAATTTCCTAATTTGATTAGAAAACTAAATTAAAATTAAATTTAATTTAATCTAATTTAATTAAATTCTTAATTTGGTTTGAACTTAATTTAATTTAGTTGACTTGGTTTTGATTTAATTTGATTTGAGAAATCATGTTTCACCAAGTCATAGATGGAATCCTAGTGAGACTAGGATTCCACATTGCGCCACCTTAGCCTTCCATGCCCCATGCCCTCTTTCTCTCTTTATTTTGTGCAATAAGACCTCTCTCCCTGATCTTCATGCATGCCTCCTCTCTTCCTCTCTTTCTCATATGGTAATTCGGTGGAGGACCAAGTCAAAGGTAGTAGTTTGTTTGTTTTTGGATTCTATGAGATAGAATCCTAACAAACCTGAACTCTTTCCAAAAGGTGCCACCCCCTCTCCTATTTTTTTGCTCCAATTCCATGGTGAGAAAGGCTCTTTTTATGTGTGTATTCTTCCTTGATTCACTAAAAAAATCAGAGGAGGGGCATCCCAACCTCTTGCCAAAACTAGTCCTTCCTTGTCTAGTTTTTGACCTAAACAAGGACTCTTCTTTTTCTATAAATTTAGAATGAATTTTGGTCTGATTTTTTCATGAAACATAGACCTCTAGGAGAGTTTTAGTATGTTTCAAAATCAGAGGGACATGATCCTTAGGCATTGGGGTTCCATAGACACCAAACTAGGTGTCTAGGTGAGAGAAAAGAGAAGAAGAAGAGGGTCTTCTTTTAGGACTGTTTTGATTTTCTCTTCTCCTCCTCCTTTTGAGATTTTTTTGAGAGAGTCTTAGATCTAAAATCTCTCCTCTTTCTTCTAATATTTTGGAGAATTCAAGTCTCGAAGAAGAAAGCATCGAATCGACCGTCGAAGAGAGATCAGCACACTACTAGCATACTATGCTGATTTCCTACATCAGGATCTCAGATCGTGTTCATGGGCTCGTGTGGATGACTCCTAGAGGCTAGACGCATGTGCGGCTTATGACTTCATCTTCAAGCCTGGATCAATAAGTTAGAATATGTAACTTGCTTAGGTATCGGATCTAATCTATTATTCTATAGCTACATTAGATGTAGTATTGTAGCATATTGATGAGATAAACATGTTAATCTTTTCTTTGTGCTTTTAATTTTTGATTTAATATATCATATAATAAATCTTAGATCTAGGATGTTTTTATATTTATTTAAATAAATATTTAATTTATTTAAATTTTTTGCTGTTTGATCTTGAAAAAATTTTAAGATCTATCCATGAAATCCTAGATCTGGTTCCTTCAATTGGTATCAGAGCCTAGGTTCTCATTACATGATTTTTTTGAGTATGTTTAAATTATTTATTGAATTAGATCTAATTTATAATCTAATTATTAAATCTAAAATTAAAAATTTAGATCTCACGAACTGCCATACGGTTGTCCTGCTGTAAGATTTACCCCTGACAGTAAAAAGGTTGTCCTAGTTCATGATGATCTATTCTTAATCATAAATTTATTAGATTTGATCTAATTTTATTTATAATTTAATATATTTAAAATAATTTTAAATTTAAAAATAAAGTTTTTATATTGCACAAATTGCTATAAGATTATCCTGTTATAAGGTTTACCCCTTACAGTAGAAAGGTTATCCTAGTACGTGCTGATGTAAAATATTGATCATAAAATTTTAGATTAAATCTAATAAATTTTGTGATTTGATTAAAAGTATTTTAATCTAATTTTAATCATCATAAATATGTTAGATTTGATTTAGGAAGATTTATGATTAATTGGTGTTGAAACTATTTCAATTGCATAAACTTGTTTAGATTAGATCTAAAGTAGGTTCGTGTTTATATTACTTGCATTTTGATTATGAATCAAATATGCAACTTGGTTGATAGAACTATATTATAAAAATATTTTATAAATATAAAATTTTTTTTGAAAAGCCAAACCCCAACCCTCATATCAAAACTTAATTAAGAATTAAGAAGTTGTTTGTTTAGGATCTAGGATTGTAAATTGAAGATCCTAAGACACGAATCATAACACATTGGGTTAAATGGGTTAGTGGAGGTTAGGTCCATTAATTGGGTCAGTCCTAGGTTTAGATTAAAGAATGGACTTAATTAGAGAATTGACTAAATCTAATCAATTATTGTCTTAGATTAGGTCAAGGATTCTCTAGATCAATTATAATAGCTGTAATTGGTCAAGTCCATATCTTTAATGAGACTCAAGATGGACTTGATTCATGGCTATGAGGTCTAGCACGAACTATTAGATTGATCTAATTAAAACTAATTAAACTAATTGGTGTCTAAGGTAAACTAGACTGGTGGTCTTTAATTGGCAGCCCACTTATCTGGCCATTTTTGATGGTGTCTATGGCAAGCTTTGGCAGACCCTCCTACTAATCGAACTTACCTGGCCTCTTAGTGAAATTATGTTTGGATCGGATCACTTGACTATTCGAGCTGATCCATGTCAACTAGGTAATCAGTATGACTGATTTAGGTGTTCCTTGACTAGCCTATTAATGGTCTCCCTTAAGCTGACTTGGTGAAGTTAGTGGGATAATCATGATAAGCTGGTTCATCTAACCTTTCCTTTTCTTTAAAAATTAAATCTTCTAAAATTATTAGGTCCTTAAAATAAATTAGTTATGATGATAACTAGATCATAGCCTCCCATTAAGTGGATGATAATGGATCCATCAATTGGATCATCATTAGAGGACCAAAGGTCTGGTGCTTATCGGTTGATGGAATTATCATTCATTATATGATTTTTTGGCTACATCTTTCTAAATGGTGGTTAGGTTAGCCAACCAAAATTGGGCCTAATCATTCATTAGTTAGATGGACTAAGTATGGTCATGTTAATGGTTGGACCTAATCGGATCTTTTTAGTAGAGGCCAAAGCCTACTGATTTCAGACTGGGGCAAAATTTAATTACTAAAAATTATTTAAAGAAACAATTGATTATGAACCTATCCTTAGATGCACATGGACTGGCCAACCAAAGTTGGGCTCGTGTGTAGTCTATATGGATTCTAGTATCCATAAAGAAATTAGGATAATTCCTCGAATTGGAGGTAGAAGCTACCAATTTGAATATAATAGTGGGAGAACCATTTTATTAAAGTTCAAATCTTTAGGTTTAATGAATAATTACTAATTAGATTATGGTTTTTCTTTGTGTAGATATGGCCACTTTTCTATCGCTCCAATCATTGTTGGATAATGATAAGTTTGTGGGACCTAACTTCGATAGTTGGTATCAAAAATTGAGGATAGTCCTGGAGCATGAACGGATCTTATATGTGCTGATGAATCCTGCACTTGAGGAGCCAGCAGCTAATGCATGTGGAACAGTCAGAGACACTTATCAGAAGTAGCTCAGTGATTGGACCATGATGCACTGCATCATGCTGGCTGCCATGAGCAACAAGTTCAGTCGTAGATTTAAGATAGCTCAACCAAAGAACATGCTTCAAGTATCGGAGGATTTCTTTAGTACACCCGATGACGTGGAGAGGCACAAGACTAGTTGTGCCATCTTCAATGTCAGAATATGAGATGGTGCCTCTATCACTGATCATGTATTGTACATGATCAAGCTGATAGAGCGATTGAGCAAGCTTGATTTTTTCTTGCATAAATAGCTTGGGAAGGATGCAATACTAAACTCGTTGCTTAAGTCTTTTCTCCCATTTCTTACTCATTTCAGAATGACAAAGCCTGAAGTAGACTACCATGGGTTACTGGGGTTACTTCAGAATATTGAGAAGGATCACCAACTCCACAAGGAGTCAATAAACTTAGTGGAAGATTCATCTTCTGGTTCTCGACCCTTTAGGAAGGGAAAGAAGAATAAGAAGAAGAAAACTAAAAAGGTGCAAGTTTAGACTGGGACATCTGTGCAGGGCCAGACCAAAAAGATCAAGTTCGATAAGAGTCAAGCTGAATGCTTTTTTTGTAAGAAGTAGGGGCATTGAAAAAGAAACTGTCCTCAGTACATTGCCTCTCTGGATCTGAATAGGTAGAAAAAGAAGCAAACTATTGTTGGATAAGGTATTTATATGATAACTCCTTGCAATTTCTCTATTTATGATATTACTAATCGGATATTGGATACCGATAGCCCTTACCATATTTGCAATTCATTGCAGGAGTTGTAGGTCTATAAGAGATTCGAGCAAGGTGAAAGGTTCCTGAATGTCAGAGATGAAAGATCAGTTTCAGTTCTAGCTTTAGAAATTCTAAAACTTGTATTTGAGTCCCATATCATTGTTCTTAGTGATTGCCATTTCTATCCTAGTTTTTTTTTAAATATCATTTTTGTAGGCCTTCTGGCCAAAAATGATTATGAAATTTCAATAAAGAAACAAGTTTGTAATATCATTATGAATGGTATTATTGTTTTCTATGGATATTTGAACAATGATGTGTATATGTTATCAAAATCTATTAATGTAGTCTATTCCACTAGCAAGCATCCTAGATCAGATAGTGTGTCAGATATCTATTTATGGTACTATAGACTAGGTCATATAAATAAGAACAGGATAAATAGGTTGACTCAAGAGGAAATCCTCAAAGTCAGTGATTGTGAATCACTTCCAACCTATGAGTCTTGTCTTCTTGGTAAAATGACCATATCACCTTCTACTGAAAAAGATGAAAGAGCCCCTGAGCTCTTAGGTCTAGTACATACTGATGTATGTGGACCAATCAGCACAAGTGCTAGAGATGGATATGTCTACTTCATCACTTTCATAGATGATCTATCCAGATATGGATATGTCTATCTAATGAAACATAAATCGGATTCTTTTGAAATGTTCAAACGATTCCGAAGTAAAGTAGAGAAATAAATTGGAAAGAGTATTAAAACTCTTCGATCTAATTGAGGAGGGGAATACCTTTCTGGTGAGTTTCTTACATTTCTAAGAGAGAATGGGATTCTCTTCCAATGGACTCCTCCAAAAACACCACAGCATAATGGTGTGTCTGAAAGGAGGAATTGGACTCCGTTAGACATGGTCCGATCCATGATGGATTTTGCCAGCTTGTTAATATCCTTCTTAGGATATGCAGTCAAATCGGCTTGTTATCTATTAAATAGGATTCTAAGTAAGTCTGTAGTTAAGACTCTATGCATATGAGATATGGATAGGACATAAGCCAGCACTTTCACATCTTAGGGTTTGAGGGTGTCCGACTTATGTCAAACGATTAATTACAGATAAATTTGGACCTAGGTCTGATAAATATACATTTATAAGATACCTAAAAGAGACCAAAGGATACTATTTCTACCATGCTGATGAACAAAAGATATTCGTTAGCCTTAAGGCAATCTTTTTATAATAGGAGTTTCTTGGTGAAGGAACTGTTGCCTCTAAGATTGAACTTGATGAAGTTCAATAGGTAGAAAAATTGAAACTTGTAGCTGAACCTAAGTCAGATTTGATTAGATCAGATTCACAGCCTAGTGTACCTACACCATTAAGGTGATCCGGTAGAGTACTGCATCATCCGAATAGATACTATGGCTTCTTGGTCCAAGATGGTGATCTCATCAAACTCGATGAGAATCCGATCACCTATATAGATGCTATGCAGAGATCTGATTCTGAGAAATGGCTTGAGGCCATGAAATCTGAAATAGAGTCTATGAAGGTCAATGATGTGTGGACATTGGTTGATCCACCTGAAGGGGTTAAACCCATTGGATATAAATGGGTCTTCAAAAGGTAAAGAGGCACAGACGAAAAAGTGGAGACCTATAAAGTCCGTCTAGTTGCCAAGGGATATCGTTAACATTATGGTATTGACTATGACAAGCCATTTTTTTCTATGGCAATGCTCAAATCCATTCGGATTATACTTGCGATTGCTACCTATCTGAACTATGAGATCTGACAGATGGATGTGAAGATAGCTTTCCTGAATGGAGAGTTGACTGAAGAGGTGTATATGATATAACCTAAGGAATTCACATCCATAGATGAGTCCAAGGTGTTCAGGCTTCAGAGATCCATTTATGGACTGAAGCAGGCATCTTAGAGTTGGAACATGCATTTCAATAAAGTGATCAAAACATATGGCTTCATTAAGAATAGAGAAGAATCCAGCATTTACAAATAGGCAAATCATCTAGTAGTAGTATTTCTTGTTTTATACGTGGATGACATTCTCTTAATCGAAAATGACATTCCCACACTACAGAGAATAAAAGTCTGGTTGTCATCATAATTTTCCATGAAGGACTTGGATGAAGCATTCTACATCCTAGAGATGAAGATCTATAGGGATAGATCTAAAAGGATGCTTGGGTTATCCCAGTCTACGTACATAGATACTATGCTGAAGAGGTTCAGCATAGAGAATTCCAAAAAGGACTATCTTTCGATAGGCCATGAAATTTCTCTCTCTAAGAAGGATTGTCCGATAACTCCTGAAGAGAGAGAGCATATGAGTAGAGTCCCATATGCTTTGATAGTGGGATCTATCATGTACGCCATGACATGTACGAGATCAGACATGACATACTCACTAGGAGTAGTGAGTAGATACCAGTCTGACCGTAGAGAAAACCATTGAAAATTGGTTAAAATCATTCTTAAGTATTTGAGAAATACTAAGGACCAAGGTTGGTTTATGGAAAGTCAGATCTGAAACTTATGAAATTTATAGACTCCGACTTTCAATCTGACCATGATGACAGTAGAAGCGTGTTGGGATATATCTTTACTCTAAATGGTGGAGTTATCTACTGGAAGAGTTCTAAGCAGCATACTATGGCAGACTGTTTGCAAAGTAGAGTATATGGCAGTATCAGATGTCACAAAGAAAGCTATGTGGTGAGAAAGTTTATCACCGAGCTCGAAGTAGCACCCTCCCTTGATGGTCTGGTTCTGCTCTACTGCGACAGCACTAGTGCATTGCTCAGACGAAAGAATCGAAGGCACACCAGCGAACAAAGCACATTCTACACCGCTTCCACCTGGTCTGGGAGATCGTGGATAGAGATGACGTCAACCTTCAAAAGATTGACGAAAAGAAGAACCTAGCCTACCCCTTCACTAAACCCATAGCGATAAAGGAGTACAACAACCACAAGTCGAAGATGGCTGTTAGATACCATGCCAAGTGGCTTTAGGATAAGTAAAAGTTGTTGGAAAATATGTTCCAAAGCCAATCATCAATCTGTTAACGGTTGAGCTACATTATATCTATAATTAATTTATTAATAAATAAAATATATTTTTGATATTTTTTCATCATAAAGAATTCATCTTCTAGTAAACTACATTATTGTGATGAAGTCCTTAGGACTATTTTGCTTCAATAAAGAGAGGATTTATCGATTAGTCCTTAAATCTGTTCACGACCAAATGATAGGTTGTTAATTAGGATGATAGCGTCTATCGAGCATAGGTCGCTGTATTCCATATAGGTTGGTTGTTCTCTTAACCAAGGAGTGCAGAGACACTGATATGGCATATAGGTGAGATGTATGGATACATCATCATCGAACGTGACCAACTTCAGAGCATTTTGCTATCGAGAATATCTCTAATGGGATATAGGTATAAGTATCCCTTAGACTTGAGATCGCTTTAGTGACTTGCAAGGAACTCACCATGCTTTGGTACTAGACTAACTAAATTTTTAATTCAGTAATGGAAGGCTTCTGAGCATAGTCAAGTACTTGCAAAGTCAGAGTGTGATCAAGATGAAATTGACCACTCCAAGAGTTGGAGAAGAATATATCACTGTATTTCAATATAGCAAAATCTTGGCCAGGATAATCTATCAGATGGATTTGATATTTTGAAATATAATATGGACAACTTGATTAGAGTTGATAGTTGAACTCTGAGGTGTTCTACGAGCATTTTAGTCAAGGAGATGAATTATATAGAAACTATGTCCGCATGGTTCTAAGGATGTTGTTCTACACATTTAACCTATCCGACCATCAAGTACCATTGCTAGATGGTTACTTCAATTGGTATAAAAATCTATTTCTATGCTATCGACTTAGGTTTGGATCTATGAGGTCACATACATTAGAGCTCATAATCTGATCAGATGGCTGATCAACGATTGAGAATCTTTCTAAGGTTAAACAATCAATACGATTCATGTTTAACCTAATGCAAGTATTGCAGGAGGATCAATTAGCAATTCAATTGCTAATTGACTTAATTTGATTAAACCAAAGGACTAAGATTAAGTTTAATTAAATATAATTTAATTAGGTTTAGTTTGAACTTGATTGGATCAAGTCCAATTGGCTTATTGGATAAGCCAAGTGCAAGGAAAAACTAGTCCTAGTTCAACTAGGACTTGGGTCAACCCAATTTCCTAATTTGATTAAAAAATTAAATTAAAATTAAATCTAATTTAATCTAATTTAATTAAATTTTTAATTAGAATAGAACCTAATTTAATTTGGTTGACTTGGTTTTGATTTAATTTGGTTTGAGAAACCATGTTTGACCAAGTCATAGATGGAATCCTAGTGAGACTAGGATTCCACCTTGTGCCACCATAGCCCTCCATGCCCCATGCCCTCTTTCTCTCTTTATTTTGTCTAACAAAACCTCTTTGCCTAATCTTCACACACACCTCCTCTCTCCCTCTCTTTCTCATATGGTAATTGGGTGGAGGACCAAGTCAAAGATAGTAGTTTGTTTGCTTTTGGATTCTATGAGATAGAATCCTAACAAACCTAAACTCTTCCCAAAAGGTGCCGCCCCCTCTCCTATTTTTTCTCTCCTATTATATGGTGAGAAAGGCTCTCTTTGTGCATCTATTCTTCTGGATTCACCAAAAAAATCAGAGGAGGGATGCCCAAGATTTGGGCGCCTCAACCTCTTGCCAAAACTAGTCCTTCTTTGTCTAGTTTTTGACCTATAAAAGGACTCTTCCTTCTCTATAAATTTAGGATGAATTTTTGCCTAATTTTTTCATGAAACATAGAAATTTAGGAGAGTTTTGGGGTGTGCAAAAACTATAGGGATAGGGTCCTTGGGCATTGGGGTTCCATAGACACCAAACTAGGTGTCTAGGTGAGAGAAAAGAGAAGAAGAAGAGGGTCTTTCTCTAGGGCTATTTTGATTTTCTCTTCTCCTCTTCCTTTTGATATTTTTTGAGAGAGTCTCAGATCTAAAATTTTTTCTCTTTCTTCTAATATTTTGGAGAGTCCATGTCTCAAATAAGAAAGCATCGAATCAACTATCAAAAAGAGATCAGCATAGTACTAGCATACTGTGCTGATTTCCTGCATCAGGATCTCAGATCGTGTTCATGGGCTCGTGTGGATGACTCCTAGAGGTCGGACATGTATGCAACTCATGACTTCATTCTCAAGTTCAGATCAGCAAGTTAGAACATCTAACTTGCTCAGGTATCAGATCTAATCTGATATTCTATAACTACATTAGATGTAGTATTGTAACATGTTGATGAGATCAACATATTAATCTTTCCTTTGTGTTTTTAATTTTTGATTTAATATCATATCTTGATCATATAATAAATCTTAGATCTAGGATATTTTTATATTTTTTTAAATAAATATTTTATTTATTTAAGTTTTATACTGCCTGATCTTGAAAAATTTTCAAGATCTACCTGTGAAATCCTAGATCTAGCTTTTTCACTCCACACTCCTTGGTTAAGAGGATAAGCAACCTATATGGCACACAATGATCTATACTCGATAAATGTTGTCATTTTAGTTAACAATGTATCATTTAGTTATGAACAGTTTGAGGACTAATCAATAAATTCTCTCTTTATCAAAACTAAATAGTCCTAAGGACTTCATCACAATATGAAGTTCATTAAAAGATGTAGACTTTATGATAAAAATGCTAGAATATTATTTTATTTAATAATAAATTATTATAATTATAAAATAGCATAATTGTTAATAGATCGATTGGCTTTGGTATACAATTTTTAATAACTCTCACTTGTCCTAAAGCCACTCGGTACAGTATCTAATATCCATCTTCGACTTGTGGTTGTCGAACTCCTTTACTGTTAGGACTTTAGTGAAGGGGTCGACCAAGTTTTTCTTTCCATCGTTCTTCTGAAGGTCGACGTCCTCTCGATCCATAATCTTCCGAATCAAGTGGTAGCAGTGTAGTATATGTTTTGTCCACTGGTGTGCCTTTAGTTCCTTCACCTGAGCAATGATACCAATGCCGTCATAGTAAAGCAAGACTGGACTATCTAGAAAGGGTGCTACTCCAAGTTTGGTGATGAACTTTCTCATCCATACAGCTTCCTTCACAGCATCGGATGCTACAACATACTCCGCCTTGCATATATAGTCTGCTATAGTGTGCTACTTGGAACTCTTCCAATAGATAGCTCTACCATTTAGGATAAAGATATAACCCGACATGCTTCTATTATCATCATGGTTAAATTGAAATCTAGAGTCTATAAATCCCACAAGCTTCAAATCTGGCTCACCATAAATGAGCCACTGGTTTTTAGTACATTTTAAATATTTAAGGATGGTTTTCACCACCATCTAATGGTTCTCTCCTGGATCAGATTGGTACCTACTCACTACTCCTAGTGAATATGCCATATCTGGTCTCGTACATATCAAGGCATACATGATAAATCCCACTGCCAAAGCATATGAAATTCTACTCATATGCTCTCTCTCTTTAGGAGTGTTGGACAATCATTCTTAGAGAGAGAAATTCCATAACCTATCGAAAGATAGCTCTTCTTAAAATTCTTCATGCTGAACCTCTTTAGCATAATTTTTATGTACATGGATTGGGATAACCCAAGCATTCTCTTAGATCTATCCCAATAGATCTTCATCCCTAGAATGTAGGATGCTTCACCCAAGTCCTTGATGGAGAATTGAGATGATAGCCAAACTTTTATTTCTTGTAGTGTCGGGTTGGCATTCCTAATTCAGAGAATATCATCAACATACAAGATAGGGAATACCACTACTAGAATATTTTCCTACTTATAAATATAGGAATCTTCTCCATTCTTAAAGAAGCTATATGTTTTGATCACCTTATCAAAATGCATGTTCCAACTTCAAGATGCCTGCTTCAATCTATAAATAGATCTTTGAAGTTTGCATACTTTGGACTTGTCTGTGGATGTGAACCCCTTAGGTTATATCATATACACCTCTTTGGTCAGCTCTCCATTCAAGAAAGCTGTCTTCACATCTATCTATCAGATCTCATAGTCCAGATGGATAGCTATCATAAGCATAATCTGAATTGATTTGAGTATTGCCATAGGAGAAAATATCTCACATAGTTAATACTATAACATTGATGATATCCCTTAGCAACCAGATGAGCTTTATAGGTCTCTACCTTTCCGTTTGCATCCCTCTTCCTCTTGATGACCCACTTACATCTAATGGGTTTAATCCCTTTAGGTCGGTCAACCAATGTCCACACATTGTTGACGTTCATGGACTCCATCTTGGATTTCATGGCCTCAAGCTACTTCTCAAAATTAGGTCTCTACATAGCATCCATATAGATGATTGGATCCTCATCGTTCTCATCGAGTTTGATGGGATCACCATCCTGAAAAGTTCAATGGGATCACCATCCTGGACCAAAAAATCATAGTATCTGTCCGACTGATGCAATACTCTACCGAATCGCCTTAATGGTGAAGGGGGCTCTAAATTTGATCTAATCAAATCCGATTCAGATTTGGCTACTGGTGTCAACTTTTCTACCTATTGAACATCCTCAAGTTCAACCTTAGAGGCAACAGTTCCTTCATCAAGAAACTTCTTTTCTAAAAAGATTATCCTATTACTAACGAACATCTTTTATTGTTCAGCATGATAGAAATAATAACCCCTAGTTTCTTTAAGGTACCCTATAAACACATACTTATCAAATTGGGGTCCAAGTTTATCTATATGCAAATCTTTGATGTAGGCTGGATAATCCCAAACCCAAAGGTAAGAGAGTGTAGGCCTATGTCCAGTCTATATCTTATATAGAGTCTTTGCAACAGATTTACTTGGAACATTGTTTAATATAAAACATGTAGTCTCAAGAGCAAAACTCCAAAATGAAATAGGCAAACTAGCAAAGCCCATCATGGATCGAACTATATCTAACAAGCTTCGATTTCTCTTTTTCGATACACCATTATGCTGTGGTGTCCTTGGAGGAGTCCATTATGAGAGAATACCATTCTATCCTAGATATGTCAAAAACTCATTGGATAGATATTCACCTCCTTGATCTAATCGAAGAGTTTTAATATCTTTTCTAGTTTATTTCTCTACTTCATTTCAAAATTATTTGAATATTTTAAATGAATCTAATTTGTGCTTTATCAAATAGACATATCCATACCTAGATTTGTCATCTGTTAAAGTGATGAAGTAGAAATATCCATATCTAGTACTTCTACTCATAGATCTACATACGTTAGTATATACTAGACCTAAAAGCTCAATGGCTTTTTTACTATTTTTAGTAAAAGATAACTTGATCATTTTTCTAAGAAGACGGAACTCACAGGTTGGAAGTGATTCACAATCATTGACTTCGAGGATTCCCTATTGAGTCAACCTGTTTATCTTATTCTTATTAATATGACCTAGCCTACAGTGCCATAAGTAGATATAAGAGACATTATCTAATCTTGGGCATTTTGTAGAAGTGTACATTACACTCATAGGCTGTGATAAAATGTAAATATCATTTCTTTATTGTCCATGCATTATTGCAACATCATTTATAATGATATCATAATAATCTTTCTTTATTGATAAATGATAACCATCTTTGGCCAAAAGGCCAACAGAGATTATATTCATCAGAAAAGAAGGATACTAATGACAATCATCTAAAGAAATGACATTACGATTAAAAATAATTTGAACTATTTCTATAGCTAAAACTGAAGTAGATCTTCCATCTTCAACATTTAGGAATCGCTCACCATTTTCAAATTTTCTACTAACTTGAAGTCTTTGCAATGAATTGTAAATATGAACTAGACTTTTGGTATCTAATACCCAGATGGTAGTATTACAAATAGAGAAATTATAATATGTTATCATATAATATTCTTGATTAACAACTCCTTGCTCTTTTCTCTTGTTCAGCTTGTTGGGCTTATGAGAAGCAAGATATTATGGATAGTTTCTTTACTAGTACCCTGCTTCTTACAGTAGAAGCACTCTGCCTCATCTAGGTTAATCTTGGACTTTTTATTTAGACTAGATATAGAAGCCCCAGCACGAACCTCTTCATGCTGTTGAACAATATTCAACTTTCGATACTTATAGTCAAAGTTGGGTCCCATAAGTTTATCACCATCCAACAATAAAAGGAGCAACTATGGTTTGGCCTAAACTGCATAAAAGAAAACCAAAAGCCTAATTAGTAAATGATTATTATGTCTTAAGATTTAGACTTTAATCAAAAGGTTCTTTCACTATTTTATTCAAATTGGTAGTCTCTACCTCCAATTTAAGAAATTATCCTAATTTTTTAGTGGATACTAGAATCCACATAGACTGCATATGGGCCCGAGAAAAGCTCTGGCTAACTCATTTGCATTTATAGATAGATTCTTAACCAATTATTTTTTCAAATAATTTTTAGTATTAGATTTTGCCCCAAGTATCTTTTTAGTAGGCTAAGGCCTCCACTAAAAGTCTCAGTTAGGTCCAACCATTAACATGATTGAGTTTGGTGCATCAAATGAACGATGACTAGGCCTGAGAAAAGCTCTAGCTAAGCTAATCACTATTTAGAGAGTGCGATCTAATCATCATGTGATAAATGATAATTTTAATATCTCAATGAACACTAGGCGTAAGGTGCCTCCAATGTCCACCCAGACTATTGAACCTATTACCATCCACCATAATAGGAGGTTCTGATCTAATAACCATCATAACTATTTTATTTTAAGGACCTAATAATTTTAAAAAATTTAATTAATTAAATTTGAAGAAGAGAGTCAGATGAACTAACTAATCATGATCTTTTCACTGACTTTACCAAGTCAGATTTAGGAATACCATTGATAGGTTGGTCTAGGAGCACCTAAATCAGTCACATTAATTTATCTAGTTGATATGGGTCAGTTTGAATTATCAAGTGATCTGATCAAAACATAACTTCACCAAGAAGGCTAGGTAAATGAGATCGGTGGGAGGGTCTGCCAATACTTGCCTTAGACATCATCAAAAATGGTTAGGTAAGTGGACTGTCAATTAAAAACCATCAATCTAAAAATGCTAGACTTACCTTAGACACCAACTGGTTAATTAGTTTTGATTGGATCAACCTAATAGTTTGAGCTAGACCACGTAGCCAAGAATCAAGTCTATTTTGGTTCTCATTAAAGATATGGACTTGACCAACTACAACTATTGTAATTGATCTAGAGAATTCTTGACCTAATCTAAGATGATATTTGATTAGATTTAGTCAATTCTCTAATTAGTCCATTCTTTAATCTAACCTTAGGTCTAATCTACTCAATGGATCTAGTTCACTTTAACCCATTAACCCAAGTATTATGATTTGTGTCTTAGGATTCATAATCCTAGATCCTAATCAAATAACTCTTAATTCTTAATTAAGTTTTGGACTGAGGGTTGGGGTTCAGCATTTCAAAAATAATTTTTATGTTTATAAAATATTTTTACAACTTGATTCTATAAACTAGTTGCATGTTTGATTCATAATCAATATACAAATAACATAAACAAGAATCCACTTTAGATCTAATCTAAACATATTCATGTAATCTAAATTAAAATAATTTTAATTCTAATTAAGTATAAATCATCTTAGATCAACTCTAACAAATTTATGATCATAAAAATTAGATTGAAATAGTTTCAATTAAATCATAAAATCTCTTAGATCGAATCTAAAATTTTATGATGAGGATTTTAGATCAGCATATATTAGGATAATTTTTTCACTATAAAAGATAAACCTTATAGTAGCACAACTTTATAAGATCAGTCCGTGCAATCTAAAATACTTATTTTTAGATTTATATAATTTTAAATCTAATAAATCATAAATTAATCTAACTCATATCTAATAAATTTATGATTAACTTTAGATCTATACGAACTAGGATAATCTTTACACTGTAAGGGGATAAACCTTACAGTAAGACAACCTTATGGATCAGTCCATGCAATCTAAAATTTAATTTTAGATTTAAATATTAGATTATAATATAGATGTAATCTAAATAAATAATCTAAATATGCATAAAAATTATGTCATAAAAGTCTAATCCTCTGGTACCAATTGAAGAAAAAATCTAAAATTTTTTGTAGGAATTTTAAAACTTTTTCAAAATTAAATCAACGAAAGTAATAAATTAATCATATTAATTTATTAAAATATATAAATAAATTCTAGATTTGGGATCTAATATCATGATTTATGCATGCTAATAAATCTAAAATTAAAAATATTAAACAAAGTTAATGATGTTGATCATATCAACATCAAACTAAGACTAGATCTAATCTAGTGGGAGAGAGATTAAATCTCTCTTATCTTTTACAAGTTTGGATCTTCAACTTGCTGATTTGAGACTAAGATCATTGCTTCAAGCTACACATATATCTGACCTCTATAGAAAGTCCACACGAAGCCTCGATCATTGATCCGAAGTCCAATGACTGAAAATCAACACAGTATACTAGTACTATGCTGATCCTTTATAGAGATGCGGGTGCCTACCTGGTGTTGATCGTTCTCGATTGGTCACAGTGATTCGATTGCATTAGGTAGGTACAACCACTTTATAGCATTAGGTGCCCTGAGGTAGAGATGAGGTTGGGTCCAATAACTATTAGGTGAGGGTACCAATGATGGATTTATGCCTGCTGGTGTATGGTGGGTCTGACTTAACTAAGAAATGTGCCTATAACTATTAGGTGAGGCCACAGGACTTGGAGACCAAACCAGCTACATCTTGCTTAGTATAGCAATGGATAAAGAGTTGTCCACTCATTGATTTGTGTGTTACCAATAACTGTTAGGTGAGCTACGCATAAATCAATGGAATTGCAGTACCCACTAGAAACTGATCACATATAGGTTTCCATTTTCTCCACCCGAGGAGTGTGGGAGATCCGTAGAAATAGTGAGAGCCCTTGTTTATTTTTTGAAGTCCCAATAACAAACATCTACAAGTTTAAAACATCTAATTAGAAATTATTTCTCTCTACAGTTAACCATGTTGAGTTCAAACCCATTAGCCTGAATCCTTGACACCAATAGGTTGACTGAAACTAATTATAAGGACTGGCTCCAGAATTTGAGAATCATTCTCAGTTTCGAGAAGTTGAACCATGTCCTCAATCAGGATGCACCTGTGTTGCCAGCTTGTCCATCCCTTGATCAATGAGCTACACTTGAGAAGTGGATGGATGAAGACAATAAGACGAAGTGCTATATTCTTGCATCCATGTCCAATGATCTTCAATGATAGCATGATGACATGAGGACTACCAGGGACATGTTGACTCACCTACAAGAGTTGTATGGTGAGCAGAGTCACATGGCTCACTTTAAGATCTCTTAGAGATTTTTTAGAGCAAAGATGCATGATGGGCAGTCCATCTATGATCATTGTTTGACAATGATCAAAGACATTTAGGAGCTTCAGAAGCTAGGCATGAACATGGATAAAGAATTGCAGGTAGATATGATCCTACAATCCCTTCTTGATTCATATGGGTAGTTCATCATGAACTACCATATGAATAAGATTGATAGCTCTTTGCCTGAATTGCTGAACATGTTGGTAATAGCTGAGAGTACCTTGAAAAGTTCAAGAGAAACCATTCTGACTGTGGATCGGGCTTGCTCCAAGAGAAAGTCTTCTTGGAAGAAGAAGAAGAAGCCTATGAAAAAGCAAAAGATTGGTAACAAACCCAAGAAGCAGGCTCCGAAGAAGACCAACAACAAAGGAAAATATTTTCATTATAATGTCGAAGGTCACTGGAAAAGAAACTGTCCTGCATACCTGGCCACTTTGAAGAACAAGAAGATGGACACATCTTCTGAAGGTACGTCTAAGTTGCTTGTTATTGAAACTAATCTAATGATTTCCGCTTCTTCTGGTTGGATTCTAGATTTTGGTTCTAGTGCTCACTTGTGAACTTTCATGTAGGGTCTGGAAGAAGTTAGAGGGCTAAGGAAAGGCAAGATTACTCTCCGGGTCGGTAATGGGGTAAGAGTTGCTGCTGTAGCCATCAGAATTTATCCTTTGCAATTATCATTAGGAGTTAGTTAATTTTTAAAAGATTGTTATTATGTACCTAGAGCCAGTAGAAACTTAGTTTCTATATCTGTGCTGGCATAGGATAATTATGATTTTCATTTTAATAAAGACTTCTGTGTAATTTATTTTGAAAATAAAATTGTTGCACGTGCCTTTTTAATTGATGAACTTTATCATTTGCATGAAGATGTGAATATTAATATTAATGAGCAAATTATGAATGCTGTAGAGTCTAAGAGATTTAGAGATCGGAGTAGCCAACGGTATCTCTGGCACCTTAGGCTAGGTCATATTGGAGAGGACAGACTTAAGAAATTGGAGAAAGATGGCCTTCTTGGGTCATTGAGTTTTGAGTCTTATCCAATTTATGAGTCATTCCTTCAAGGAAAGATGGCTAAGCTACACTTTGTAGAACATGGAAAAAGAGCCACTGAGATATTAGCCCTGGTACATACTGATGTGTGTGGACCATTTGATGTACAGGCTAGGGGTGGCTATCTCTACTTCATAATCTTTATCGATGATTTCTCATGGTATGGTTTTGTGTATCTAATGCATCACAAATCTAAAGCCTTTGAAAAGTTCAAAGAATTTAGATGTGAAGTTGAGAAACAAATTGGGAAACCCATAAAGGTTCTTCAATCAGATCGAGGAGGAGAATACCTTAGTGGGAAATTTTGAACCTATCTCAAGGATAATGGCATAGTCTCACAATGGACACCTCCAAGGATGCCTCAGCTCAATGGGGTATCCAAAAGGAGGAATCAGATCATATTAGATATGGTCTGATCCATGATAAGCTTCACAGATCTTTCAATCTTTTTATGGGGACATGTATTGCTTTCTGCTATTCATCTATTAAATCGGATTCCCTCTAAATTTGTTCTTGCCACACCATATGAGTTATGGCATGGTAAGAAACCATCTCTTGGGTATCTCAAGATTTGGAGATATCTGACTCATGTCAAACAACAACAGACGAATAAGTTAGAGGTCAGGTCACTTAGGAATCATTTTATAGGGTATCCTAAGGAATCTATGGGATAGTATTTTTATCTTTTAGAGGATCACAATGTGATTGTGAGCCATCATGCCATCTTCTTGGAAAGAAAGTTTATCCAAGATAAAGGTAGTGAGAGGAAGATTGAGCTCAAAGAAAAAGTCTCTGAAGAGCGTCGAGTCCAAGAACTTGAACCCAGTAATGAGCCAGTAAATTTAATACCACCTCTACCTCGTAGATCAAATAGGATCTCCCATCCTCCAAAAAGATACTTAGATATACTTACGGAGGATCTAGAGAAAGTGTTTCTTATGAAAGATAGAGACATTATGAATGATCCCAAAACCTATGAAGAAGTGATGTTAGATTAGACTTTGAGAAATGGATGGAAGCATTGACTCCATGCATTCCAACCAAGTATGGTCCAAAGTAGATCCACTTGAAGGTATTATACCTATTGGGTGTAAATGGATCTATAAAAGAAAAATTGGATCGAATGGTAAGGTAGAGATCTATAAGGCGAGGCTGGTGGCAAAAGATTATAGTCAATGCAAAGACATTGACTATCAAGAGACTTTTTTGCCAGTGGCTATGCTGAAATCCATCCATACCTTACTTGCAATTGATAGGAATGGTGTACAGGGCGAAAGCATGGATTTCAAAGCAAAAACATGAAATCATATAAATCAAACCCGAATCCTAGGACCACCTTATTAGCAATTAAATCATATAACATGCATTTGTAATATAAAAGAAAGTATTAGAACATACCTCTTATCGCTAAATCCTAAATTGATCCTGATCGTCGGTAGCAGTCCATTAGAGGTTCCACCAGGTGCCCATGTGTTCACCCTCCAACATTGATCCAAACAGAGACTTGATCAAGACACCAGCACCTTTGATTTATATAATTAGAGTTCTAATAATAAGAACTTTAATTAAAAGGGCAAGACCTTCTTTAGCCTTTATGTCACCTTCCTTACCTCTCCTTATCTATCTTTCTTTTTCTTTGTCTTCTTAATTTTCCTTCCTAATCTCTTAGTCTTAAGATGACTTCTTGTCCTTATAAGGACAAGGTCTAGACAAGAGAAGGAAAGAAAGAAAATTGGATAAAAAGAAATTCTTTTAAGAAAGAAAGATAATTTTCACATCTCCCGAACTCAAGGTATGCACCCTTATTTATAATGTACGTAAGGGTACCAACACAATTTCTCGCACTCATAGAAAAAAAATCTCATGTCCCTTCAGCCAATCTCATGCCTCATCAGAAAATAATGAGATGTAGACTTAGTCCAAGAGATGCCTTAAAGCAGAAGGACTCTTGGACTAATTCTACGTAAGTTATTTATGAAGAGTCGCAATATTTCATCATTGGCGCCACCCATTTCATCCATTAGATCAGATAAAAGGGCCATCCAATGGCTCTAAAAAGGGATGCCCATTCAGCAAGAAGGCATGAAGATGATCTTTAAATAGTCAAAGTCCCTTGGGACTTTGACTTGGTCCAAGAGGCGTTAAGAAGAAGTGGGCGGCATGGAGTCCTGGGCGGCAAGGAGTCTTGGGTGTCAAAGAATCCTGGGTGACAAAAATTAAAAAGAAAATGGAGTTTTTAACTTGTAGGACTCTTTATCGCCCCATATCAGATGTCCATGCCTATTCAAAATTTTTACGCAACATAAGAAATGGGAAAAGTTAAAGAAGGTAGGCGCCAACTAATTCTATGCACCAAAAAATGCTTTGCGAATGAAAGACTTGCCATGAACAAGAGAGAGACTCTCTGGCATGTGGGATTTAGATATGTGGCACTCCAACTAAAGCCCAATCAGTCTAGGTTAATCCAATTCAAGACCAAATCCTATTTGGCTAAAATTGGATCTTAATTAGCCCAAATCGAAAGTCGATTCGAATCCAATTCAAATCCAGATGCTAGGGTTTGCTACATGTGCTAGCATGTTCATCTTGCAAACATGGTCTAATCCAATTAGACCTTTAATCAACTCTCTTTGTGTGTGATCCATTGGGTTCCACATCTAACTAGTAGTGAGTCTGGGTGTGATTTGACCTAATTTGGTTAGAACTCAACCAAACCGATTTAGGTCAAAACTAGCCAACCCAATTTGACTTAATTTAGAACACTTTCTAATTTAATAATCCAATTAAAATTTTAATTTGATCAAATCTATAAGACATGATTGATGTCTAGCAACATATCATGACTTTCCGAAAGATGTAAAATTTTGATAAAAATACCAAAAATATCCTTTAGTGAAAATTACGATGCAACTAGATCCTTCGATCTCTCTGCATCCTAAATATGACTCTGGGTATGAAAATATATCAATCTCAATATCATATTCATTTCTCTTTCAATCTTATGATGATTTATTTAATGAAACATTAGAAACCATTTCTAATTTTCATCATGCTTTGATCAAAGTCTTCCTGAATCATCATTTGTTTGAAGCGGGTAGGATGCTATTTCCTCTTATTAGGAGAGATTGATTCCATGTTAACCTACTCACAACCTTCATATATATAATCCACCATATCCAGATCATCCCGTACATAACTGAGTCATGAATGAGTATGAACCAAAATATGGATTTATATGTATAAGATTCTATGGTAGTTTCAGGTCAAAGGATTATATGCACAATTTCACTATGAGAATTATCTATTGACATGTAGATAAGACTCCATTAGATAATCTCAGTTTGGATCAATTCAGTAAACTCATTCTCTAATGAGCATCCACATTCTTGTATTAGTATCATACACAAGTTATTGTGAAATCAATCATCCTCTCAATCGAGCATACAAAAAATATACTAGTCTTACCGAAAAGCATTGATCCCTAACTCAATGTCCCATCAACTAGGAATATTTAAATTAAGGTTTTAAGATTTTAGGTCTCACTGGTATGATCTCATCATAATCCTAAAACCATAGCCCTAATTTATAGGGTTCATCATAATCTTAAATAAATAATAAGACACTGCATATGATGAAATAAATGCCTTTATTTATTTATTAAAAAATATCATTACATGAGTTTGGAAGATAAAGAATAGTCCAAAAATTAATTGGCTTGAAGGCATATTCCTTTCAATCTCCCACTTGCACTAAAGCCAATCGCCCTTATATTTTAATCTCATACAATCAAGGTGGCGATCAAATAATTGCAGTGATAAAACCTTAGTGAATGGGTCTGCTATGTTGTTCTTTGTGTCAACTCGTTCTATGACTACATCTTGTCTTTCAATAATTTTACGAACGAGATGGAAGCATCTAAGAATATGTTTGGATTTATGATGAGATCTTGGTTCCTTTGCTTGAGCAACAGCTTTAGTATTATCATAGTAAAGTGGTACTGAATTCTTATTTTTAGGAATAACACCTAATTCAGTGATGAACTTCTTCATCTAGATAGCTTTCTTGGCGGCTTCACTTACAGCTATGTATGATAAGTGGTAAAAATATACTAATAAAAGTATTAAATTATAAAATAAATTAATTTATTTTTTTTAAAATTAATAATTTTATTAATTTTATTTAAGAAAGAAGGCCACTAATATGAAGATCTTATTTTTCTGATTCAGATAAAATAAATTTTAGGTAAAACGGACTTCAAACGAGCCCAAAATTGAATTTCAAAAAAAAAAGCCGGTCCGGTTCAAATCAGTTCAGAAAAATTGGCTCAGCAGATCGTTCGATCCGATCAGACCCAGCAAATGGACCTGTTGATGCAATGCTAATGCCAAGCTGACATCAGCATTTTTCACAGCAAATGGTGGATCATTTGGAGGGCATTTCAGGGATTTCACATGGAGAAGCGCACTCCGATTGGCTGAAGAATACGGTGGTCCACGCAACACCAGGCTCGCGCATGGTCTATAAAGAGCAATTTGAGAATTCTATCTGATCTGACGGGCGCCTTTCATTGGAATTTGATCAGACGGTCGAAATGCATGCGCTAATGAACATTAGATGCAGCTCCCGATCGAGATCCAACGATTGAGATTCATCCCGACTTTAAAACTAAGAATCAGAGGCTTCTCTGTGCGTGATCTAATGACCTAAATTTGGTCTTCAAGGCTGATCCAATGGTCCAAATGAATTTTGACTTGATTTGAGATTTTAAGATGATTTTTGAGTGATTTTTGGATCATTTGATCGACATTCAATGGTTAGAATTCATCCAGGGTCTTAATTTGACTTATGTTAAGAGTTTTAGACCTAATTTAGTTAGGATTTTTTCTAAAAATCCACCTCTTAGCCTATAAAAAGGAGGGCTACCTGCTGTTGTCGAGGGAGGAGAAAAAAAGAGACAGAGAGGAAAAAGAAAAAAAAGAGAGAAAGAGAAGAGAGAGGTAGAAAGAGAAGAGAGATTTTTAAGAAAAAAGAAAGGGCTTTTAATTTCTTTTTTTTCTTCTTCCGATAATCAAGACATCGATCAAGGAGCTTCTCTTCTTCTTCACCAAGTTTTTCATACCAAGAGCGACGGACAATCAATTTCAGCAATTAAACAGTCTAATTTCTTTATGCTTTTTATTTTATTTACTATTTTTGAACTTGTTATCATGAACTAATTTTTTTTTTACTAAGGCTAAGGTGTAGCCACTCTTTTGATGCAATATTCAGTATGATTTATTTTTAATTTTAAATTTTATTCATGAGGAGTATATAAATTTGATCTTAATGCTTTTAGATTACTGACCATCTTCTAATTGATCTGATGAACATAGATGTTACGGACCAAGTACATCTATGTTATTGCTTCTTGATTATATACCTTGTATTATGAATCAAATTAGAATTCATATGCATGCAGGAATTTTAGTGTGCTTTGGATGCAGCATATTTTAATTAGAGGATTTCACCAAACTTAATGCATTAATATTTATTTAAATTACACTTAGACTAAAGGATAATTAATAAATATTGATTGTTTTGCTATGCTTGGACCAAAGGATAGTGAATAAACTAGGAAACTCCACCGTCATATGAAATAAAATTAATTTAATAACCTGAATATTGTATTGACTGAGTTGGTGAACTCGATTGCCTTAGTAATACATTGCTCTTAAGTTTAAAACCCTAATAATTACACTCTCTCTATTTCTTTAAAATTTTTAATTATTTTTTATTTTGTTCCTTAATTTCTTATTCTCATAAATCAATCTTCTAAATAAAGCATAGGAAAGAGCTTTTCAGTACTTATTTTTCAATCCTCTAAGGATGATACTTTACTCATTTACTTTATTACTTGATCGACTAGTGCACTTGCCATAGCTAAAGATTAGCATGCATCAAGTTTTTGGCATCGTTGTCGGAGATTGTGTCTAAAATAATATTAAAATTTTGATCCTAGCTCTACTTTAAAATTTTATTTTTAATTTGTATTATTTTTAAAAAAAATTTGTTCAATGAATGATACGTACTAGACATAGTAACTTACTACCTTCAGATCCAAAAATTGAAAGAACCATTAGAAGACTACAACAAGAAAGAAACATGACAACTAAAGATCCTAACGACATCAATCTAGGATTGGATATGGCGACCGAAGGACAGCATGAAGCTATTCGATCAGTACATCATCCATTAAATGATTACATCACACCATCTATAGCCAATATAGCTTCGAGCATCAGGAGACCACCAGTGTGAGTAAACAACTTCGAAATAAAATTGGTGATGATCCAGATGATTCAATCAACTGTCCAATTCAGTGGACACATGCATGATGATCCGAATGCCCATATTTATAACTTTCTTGAACTTTGTGATACTTTTAAAATTAATGGGATGTCGGATGATGCTATTAGATTAAGGTTATTTCCTTTCTCTTTATGGGATAAAGCTAAAACTTGGCTTCATTCTCTTTCTGCGGCTTCTATCACAACTTGGGATATCCTAGCCCAAAAATTCTTAGCCAAGTACTTTCCACCTTCCAAGACTGCCAAGATGCGCAATGATATCACTTCTTTTATGCAGATGGACATGGAGACACTATATGAGGCTTGGGAGCATTTCAAAGAATTGCTGAGGAGATGTCCACATCATCAACTATCCGTATGGCTTCAAGTACAAACTTTCTATAATGGTTTATCTTCTACTAATCATTCTATGATTGATGTAGCAGCAGGAGGAACCATTAACCAAAAAATGGAGGAAGAAGCCTTCGATCTGATCGATGAGATGGCATCAAATAGCTATCAGTGGTAGACATAATGCATGATGCCAAAAGAACTAGCAGCTACGCAGGGAGTAGATTGCGTGCCAACCTTACTAGTTGAAATTGCAGCCCTTAGAGCTGAAGTCAATAACTTGAAGGAAACAGCTATGCATGTTCAGAGCATCACTTGTGACCTATGTGGAGGAGGACACGATACGAGCAATTGCCAGATAGGTAATCCTTTTGCTAAAACAACTGATACAGCTAATTATATTGATAATTTTTTTAGGCCACAATAAAATAATCCCTACTCCAACACATACAATCAAGGGTGGAGGCAGCACCCAAATTTCTCATGGAGCAATCAAAATGCAGCACAATAGCCACCCCCGAAATTTCCAAGTACCTGAAAAGAAGTCCAACATGGAAGAGCTGATGGTCAAATTTATGCAAAACCAAGAAGCAACTATAAAAAATTTAGAAGCCAAACTTAGGCAGGACCAAACAGCAGCAATTCGAAAAATTGGAGATGCAAATAGGTCAAATGGCTAAGATAATCTCTGAGAGACCTTAGGGATCCTTGCCCAGCAACACGGAGATCAATCCAAGGGAGCAAGTCAATGCTATCACCCTAAGAAGTGGTACAAAGCTGGAGGAGCCACATCAGAAGAAAGAGACTGAAGAGCCAACTACAAATAAGGAACCATCAACTAAAATTCATCAGTCACCAAAACAACCAGTAGATGGATGGTCTCCAGGTATACAGTTTGCCAATCCAAATGTGAAGCCCTACGTGCCACCACTACCATTCCCAGAGAGACAAATACAGCATCCAGATAAGAAATTTTTTAACTTTTTTAAAATATTAAAGAATTTACATATTAATATTTCTTTTGTAGATGCTATCACTCAAATGTCTAGGTATGCCAAGTTTCTCAAAGAAATCCTAACAAATAAGAAAAAGCTGAAGGAGCATGAGAAAATAAATTTGAATGAAGAATGCTCAGCAATACTTCAAAACAAATTACCATAGAAGCTAAAAGATTCAGGGAGTTTTACCATCCCTTGCATTATTGGTGATTGCAGTTTTGATAAAGTTTTATGTGATTTAGGAGTAAGTATTAATCTCATGTCTTTTTCTATTTTTAGGAAGCTGGGTCTAGGAGAACCGAATCCTACCACTATTACTCTTCAATTAACCAATAGATCCATCAAATATCTAAGAGGTATAGTGGAGGATGTCTTGGTAAAGGCAAACAAGTTTATTTTTCCTGTTGATTTTATTGTTCTTGATATGGAAGAAGATTATGATGTACTTCTTATTTTAGGGAGACCCTTTTTAGCTACTGAAAGTGCTTTAATAGATGTTCAACAAGAAAAATTAATTCTTAGAATCCAAGACGAATAAGTTACTTTTAATGTTTTCAAAGATACTAAACATCCTGATGATAATCAAACTTATTTTCTAATTGATATTATTGATAATTCAGTATATAAGAATTCTATAGAAAATAGGTTTGAGAGTATAAAAGCTAGCAATATTCAATTGAAAATAGGCTCGAGCAAACATGAAAGTATTTCAATTAAAGTGGCACCAGATTGATTCAACTCAGAACTTAAAGAAAGTCAAGCTAAAGACTATAAATCAGAACTACTAGATAGATTATTTCTTTTCTTTTTAGTTTTGATCATTTTTTTTCTTTTATTTTTTAGTAATTTATTATTGCTCTTTTACTGCTTTGGTGTGTATTTTCAATTTTGCAGAAAAAAAATTAATGAGAGCTTAAGCAAAATTTCAAAGCTTCAAAGAATCAGACCGAACCAAATCAGGTGTATTTCTTTCTATCTTTTATTGCATCCTTTTTTTTCTTTCTCCATTAAGACAATGTAGAATAAGTTGGGGATAAAAAAAATATATTAAACCATGTGTCAAGAAGAAAATCTTGAGCAAGATGGATCGGACAAATGATAAAAGATAGAAATATTTACTAATGAATGTAACGAATTAAAGAAGTAGATTAGTTGGTCAAACCTTTAACAGCCTACTTAGATCATCAAAAGACTATTAGCACTTCTAATTGCACATGCACACTAACAAGGCAAAGTAGGTATTGATTATAAGGCCAACTGAGGATTCAATTATCACTAAAAATTGGTAATTAATATACATTCTAATCAAAGAAACTTGAATTTAAGGAAAGAGCTACCTGCCTAAAAATAAAGTGCAAAAGATAGAGTATATGTGGATTGCACAAAGCCTAGTAACTGGGTCTCTGCACCTAGGTCAAGTGTGAAAATTTATGTAAAATGGTGAAGGAAAGGTCAGGATGCTCAGCACATTAAAAAAAGAAAAAAAAAAGAAAGGCAGTGTGAAAGCTACCTTAACTCATGAGTATAAAATTGAGAATGTATAGAAAATTGACCAAAATAGATGATAAGAGAGGATACTTTTATCCTTTAATTTAACACTGAAATGCAAAAGTTAGTCATCACGAAAATAAGTGCTGCAGATATTTGATGTACTCTAAGAAAGCTTTTGATTGTATTTACTAAAAAATTTGCTTCTAAAGCTCAATGCTTAGTTAGTAGTATTTTCTAAACTTTTTGACCTTTAGTTCTAGATTTTATCTTTTTGATAATAATCTTATTGAAACATGGTATTAAATAAAACATTGCTAAAGAACTAGAAATAATTAAGTTAGGGGGTGTGATAAGTGGTAAAAATATACTAATAAAAGTATTAAATTACAAAATAAATTAATATATTTTTTTAGAAATTAATACTTTTATTAATCTGATATAGAAAAGAAGGCCACCAATATGAAGATCTTATTTTTCTGATTTAGATGAAATAAATTTCAGGCAAAACGGACTTCAAATGAGCCCGAAATTAAATTTCAAAAAAAAAAATTGAAACTGGTTCAGAAAAATTGGCTCAGCAGACTGTCTGATCCGATCGAACCCAGCAGACCGACCCGCTAATGCAACACTGATGCCAAGCTGACGTCAGTATTTTTTGTGGTGGATGGTGTATCATTTGGAGGGCATTTTGGAGATTTCACATGAAGAAGCGCGCTCCGATTGGCTGAGGAATGCGGCGGTCCACGCAACACCAGGCTCTCACATGGTCTACAGAGGGTAATTTGGAAATTCTATTTGATCCGATGGGTGCCTTTCATTGGGATTTGATCAGATGGTCAAAATGCATGCAGTAACGATCGGCAGATACAGCTTCCGATTGAGATTTAATGGCTGAGATTCATCCCGACTTTAAAACTAAGAATCAGAGGCTTCTCTGTGCGTGATTTGATGGTCCAATTTGATCTTCAAGGCTGATCTTACGGTCCAAATGAATTTTGACTTGATTTGAGATTTTAAGATGATTTTTGAGTGATTTTTGGATCATTTGATCGACATCCAATGGTTAGAATTCATCTAGGGTCTTAATTTGACTTATGTTAAGAGTTTTAGACCTAATTTAGTTAGGATTTGTTCTAAAAATCCACCTCTTAGCCTATAAAATGGAGGGCTACCTCCTGCTGCCGAGGGAGAAAAAAAACAGATAGAGAGAAAAAAGAAAAAAGAAAAAGAAAAAGAGAAGAGTGAGGTAGAAAGAGAAGAGAGATTTTTGAGAAAAAAGGAAGGGCTTTTAATTTTTTTCTTTTCTTCTTTCGACAATCAAGACATCGATCAAGGAACTTCTCTTTTTCTTCACCAAGTTTTTCACACTAAGAGCGATGGACAATCAATTTCAGCAAACAAACAATCTAATTTCTTTATGCTTTTTATTTTATTTGCTATTTTTGAACTTATTATCATGAACTAAATTTTCTTTTACTAAGGCTAAGGTGTAGCCACTCTTTTGATACAATATTTAGTATGATTTATTTTTAATTTTAAATTTTATTCATGAAGAGTATATAAATCCGATCTTAATGCTTTTAGATTATGGGTCATCTTCTAATTGATCTGATGAACATAGATGTTACAGACCAAGTACATCTATGTTATTGCTTCTTGATTATATACCTTGTATTATGAATCAAATTAGAATTCATATGCATGAAGAAATTTTAGTACGCTTTGGATGCAGCGTATTTTAATTAGACGATTTCACAAAACTTAATGCATTAATATTTATTTAAATTACACCTGGACCAAAAGATAATTAATAAATATTAATAGTTTTGCTATGTTTGGATCAAAGGGTAGTGAATAAAATAGGAAACTCCACCATCACATGAAATAAAATTAATCTAATAACCTGAATATTGTATTGACTGAGTTGGTGAATCCGATTGCCTTAGTAATATATTGCTCTTAAGTTTAAAACCCTAATAATTATACTCTCTCTATTTCTTTAAAATTTTTAATTATTTCTTTATTTTGTTCCTTAATTTCTTATTCTCATAAATCGATCTTCTAAATAAAGCATACGAAAGAGCTTTTCAGTACTTATTTTTCAATCCTCTAGGGACGATACTCTACTCATTTACTTTATTACTTGATTGACTGATGCACTTACCATAGCTATAGATTAGCATGCATCAATGTATTCTGCTTAAATAATTGAGTCAGCTACAGTTGGCTGCTTAGTACTCTTCCAACTTACTGCTCTACCATTCAGAGTAAAGACATATCATGAAATGGATTTGCTATTATCTGGATCTGTTTGAAAACTAGAGTCAGAATATGCTTCTAATTTAAGATCAGAACCACCATATACTAGAAAAATATCTTTAGTCCTTCTCAAGTACTTAAGAATATTTTTCACAGCTCTCCAATGATCCTCTCTTGGATCAACTTGAAATCTACTTGCAATGCTTAAAGCATAAGCAACATCAGGCCTTGTACATAACATGGCATACATTATTGATCCAACAGCCGAAGCATAAGGAATAGAACTCATTCTATTTCTCTCTTCAGGTGTCTTTGGAGACATCTTTTTAGAGAGATGTATGCCTTGACTCATGGGTAAATAACCTCTTTTACTCCCATCCATACTGAATCTTTTCAGTATTAAGTCAATGTACCTTGATTGGGACAAGCCTAGCATCCTCTTAGATCTATCTCTATAGATCTTTATTCCTAGTATATAGGATGCTTCTCCCAAATCTTTCATGAAAAACTTATTTGATAGCCATAATTTGACTGATTGTAACATTGGGATATCATTCCCAATGAGGAGTATGTCATCTACATACAGAACCAAGAAGACTATGGTTCTCCCACTAGTTTTCTTGTACACACATGGTTCATCAACATTCTTGATAAAATCCAAACTCTTTTACTGTTTCATCAAAATGGATGTTCCAACTCCTTGATGCTTGCTTTAATCCATAAATGGATCTCTTAAGCTTGCATACCTGATTTGGTCTCTCATTTGACTCAAATCCCTCTGGCTGTGACATATAGACCTCCTCCTCAAGGAAACCATTAAGGAAGGCAGTCTTTACATCCATTTGCCATATTTCATAGTCGTGGTATGCTGCTATAGGCAAGCATAATCCAAATAGATTTGAGCATGGCAATAGGTGAAAATGTTTCATCATAATCAATCCCCTATTTTTGCCTAAAATCCTTAGCCACCAATCTGGCCTTATAGGTTTCAATTTGACCATCAGCTCCAATCTTTTTCTTAAAAATCCATTTGCATCCAATAGGATTTATATCCTCTGGTGCATCCACCAAAGTCCATACTTTGTTGGTGTGCATGGATTCCATTTCGGATTGCATGGCAGCCAGCCATTTGTAAGAGTCCTTACTTTTGACTGCTTCCGTATAGGTCAGAGGTTCGTCATTCTCAATGACTTGGGCTTCATTGTTCTCAATAATGAAACCATACCTCACAAGTGTATTTCGTACTCTTTTAGACCTACGGATAGGAGTTATGTGTTCTGGTTCTTTTATGTGATTATATGGTTGAGAAATTTCTATTTATTTTTCTTGAACTTCACTAAGTTCAATATTTCTGCCACTGCCCTTTTCTAGGATAAATTCTTTTTCCATGAAAGTGGCATGCCTACTTACAAATACCTTTTGTTCAGTAGGATGGTAGAATAAATATCCTATACTATTTCTAGGATATCCTATAAATAGACATCTGTCTGATCTAGCATCAAGTTTATGTCCAAAATTTTTTTTGACATATGCTGGACAACCCCATATCTTAAGATACTTAAGATTAGGTTTCTTACTTCTCCATATGTCATATGGAGTACTAGATACAGATTTAGAAGGTACTCTATTCAAGATGTAAATTGCAGTCTCCAGAGCATGACCCCAGAAGAAAATAGGTAATTCAGTGAAGCACATCATGGACCGTACCATATCTAATAAGGTATGATTTTTTCTTTCGGCTACACCATTTAATTATGGTGTATAAGGAGGTGTCCATTCAGAGAGAATCCCTTTAACTTTAAGATAGTCTAGAAACTCACTAGATAAGTATTCTCCTCTCGATCAGATCGAAGGATTTTTATACATTGTCCAGTTTGTTTTTCGACCATACTTTGATACTCTTTAAATTTATCAAAGGCTTCTGATTTGTGTTTCATAAGATACACATATCCAAACCTAGATAAATCATCAGTGAATGTTAATAAAATAAGAGTATCCTCCTCTGGCTTGAGTTGTCATAGGACCACATACATCCGTATGTACAAGTCCTAATAACTCATTTGTCCTTTCTCCATGTCCACTAAATGGAATCTTGGTCATTTTACCCATGAGGCATGATTCACAAGTTCCCAATGATTCATAATCAAAAGGATCAAAGAACTTTTCTTTGTATAACTTGTTAATCCTAGCCTCACTAATATGACCTAATCGACAATGCCAAAGTAAAGTATTATTTATGTCATCTCTCTTACGTTTTCTATTTTCATCAATATGAAATATATTGTCATCCAAACATAGAGTCAACAAACCATTGCTAAATATGCCAAAATAAATATTTTCATTAGAATATTTGATCGAGCAACCTTCGCTCGTTACATTAAGACTATAACCTTGTTTTAATAACAAGGGTATAGATATAATATTTCTAATGATCTTAGGCATATAATAATAATTTGTAAGCTCTAAGATCTTTCCATAAGGTAACTTCAATATATTTGTCCCTACAGCTTCTGCTTGGATAGACTCTCCTCCAGCGCCATAGAGCTTGAAGTCACCTTTCTTCAAACTCTTAATTTTCTGTAGCCCCTGCAAAGATTTGCAGATATGAAAATCCACAGCCGATATCTAATACCCAAGAATTTGAAATGAAAGAATTTAATGATAATATAGTATGTATCTCATACATACCTTTTGGTGCATTATTTGCACCAGACTTCACGGTTGCAAGGTAAGCCTTGCAATTCCTCTTCCAATGATCCTATTTTGCCGCAGTGAAAATAGGTCATCTGTCCGGAGACCTTCTTCCTCTTTTTCTTCTTATTTATACCACTTTTAGGATTCAACCTTCTCTTTGAACCCTTTTTGCCTGCCTTCTTCTTGGAGATCCCATCCACAAGAAGAAGAGGAGCCTTATCTTTCTTGATATGGCTTTCTGCTGTCTTGAGCATATTTAACAGCTCAGGCAAGGAAGAATTCAGTTTGTTCATGTGATAGTTCACGACAAACTGAGAAAATGAATTCTGGGAGTGATTGCAGGATCAAATCCTGACTTAACTCTCCATCCATAACAAAATCCTAATTGACTTAATCGAGTGATTAGGTCAATTACCATCAAAACATGATTTTGTATGGATGTTCCTTCTATCATTCTTGCATGAAATAATTGCTTAGATATCTCATATCTAGCAGTCCTACTATGCTCTCCATAAAGCTCTTTTAGATTGAGCAATATGGATTGAGTGTCCATGCTATCATGCTGCCTCTATAATTCATTATTCATAGAGGCAAGTATGATGCATTTGACAGTAAGAAATCATTTTGCCACATCTTGTATGTGGACTTATCTTCATCTGTGGCATCATTTTCTAATGGCTTAGGATCAGGGGCATCAAGAATATAGGAGAGTTTTTCTTGACTGAGTACTATTTTTAGGTTTCTCAACCAGTCAACATAATTTTGACCAGTCAATTTATTTGAATCCAAAATTGAACGCAATGAAAGTGAAGAAGCCATTTAATCTACATAATAAAGAACAATATATAAGCAAACAACTCATGATGACAAACATAATTAAATTAGGACTTTAATTTAATTATGTCTTCCACTATTTAATCAAAAATCATAACCCTCTTATTGATTTTCTTAGTGAGAATAAGATCCTAATTCCTTATAAAAGGTCTTGTGGTTGCACAACAAACCTGTTATAAGTTCAAAGGTAGGAAACTCTTTCCAATTGCATTTTATGCAACTCTCAAAAAACTTTTGCCTCTAAAATATTAATAGCCTTGTGTTAGCACAACAAACTTTAATGTTTTAGTTTAAGTAGAACCCTTCATTTCTATACAGTCAAAATGAAATATGACTACTTTTGTGGTTACACAACAAAGCAGTATATTCAAAATGCTGTAAGCATCTCAATGCACTAGATTAATATTACATCATTCCCCATGATAGATCTTGTGGTTACACAATAAAACTAATATGGTTCTGGACATAATAAGAACCTAGTATGAAGGAAGGCCTTAATGTAGTGAATATAATACTAAGCATTTCAATCTAAAATTAAATTAATCAAATTAGCCAGGCAAGTGGGAGAGAAGTGGGAGTCCCCCTATTGCTTTCCTTAGACACCAATAAATTGGCTAGGTCAGACAACAGAACTAATTAAAAAATTATGTTCTCTTTATCAATCATGAACCATTTATCCTAGACACCGATTGATCAATTAGACATCCCGACTGATACAGCTATAGATTAATTACACTACAACTTAATATAATTTTTAAAGAGGGATTTAAAAGGTCTCGATGCACATTCTGATTTAAATCAAACTAAATGCCTAATAGCATCAATTATAATAAAAATTTATATATATATCTATTAACATGTATAATTATTCTAGGACAACTATCATTATATAGTGAATACTTTCCACTATATCAGGGCAACCTTTACAGAATAATATATACATCATAATCTCATTATGATAAATAAAAGAATATGATCTCATCATATAAATAACATGCAAATAAACAAAAAAAATATATCATACTTTTCTTTTGTGCCATTATATTATAAGCAAAGCATTATATGATTTAACTTAATAAGGCTTGCTTTGATACCACTGATAGGAATGGTGTACAGGGCGGAAGCATGGATTTTAAAGAAAAAACATGAAATCATATAAATCAAACCCAAATCTTAGGACCACCTTATTAGTAATTAAATCATATAACATGCATTTGTAATATAAAAGAAAGTATTAGAACATACCTCTTATCGCTAAACCCTAAATTGACCCTGATCGTCGGTAGCAGTCCGTCAGGGGTTCCACCAGGTGCCCACGTGTTCACCCTCCAATGTTGATCCACACAGAGACTTGATCAAGACACCAGCACCTCTGATTTATATAATTAGAGTTCTAATAATAAGAAACTTTAATTAAAAAGGCAAGACCTTCTTTAGCCTTTATGTCACCTTCCTTACCTCTCCTTATCTATCATTCTTTTTCTTTGTCTTCTTAATTTTTCTTTCTAATCTCTTAGTCTTAAGATGACTTCTTGTTCTTATAAGGACAAGGTCTAGACAAGAGAAGGAAAGAAAGAAAATTAGATAAAAAGAAACTCTTATAAGAAAGAAAGATAATTTTCACATCTCACGGACTCAAGGTATGCACCCTTATTTATAATGTTCGTGAGGGTGCCAACACAATTTCTCATGCCCTTAGAAAAAAAAATCTCATGTCCCTTCAGCCAATCTCATGCCTCATCAGAAAATAACAAGATGTAGACTTAGTCCAAGAGATGCCTTAAAGCAGAAGGACTCTTGGACTAATTCTACGTTAGTTATTTACGAGGAGTTGCAATATTTCATCATTGGCGCCACCCTTTTCATCCATTAGATCAAATAAAAGGGCCATCCAATGGCTATAAAAAGGGATGCCCATTCAGCAAGAAGGCATGGAGATGATCTTTGAATAGTCCAAGAGACTTTAACTTGGTCCAAGAGGCGTCAAGAAGGAGTGGGCGGCATGGAGTCCTGGGCGGCAAGGAGTCCTGGGCGACAAAAATTAATAAGAAAATGGAGTTTCTAACTTATAGAAGGACTCTTTATTGCCCCATATTAGATGTCCATGCCTATTCAAAATTTTTATGCGACATAATAAATGAAAAAAGTTAAAGAAGGTGGGCGCCAACTAATTCTATGTGCCAAAAAATGCTTTATGCATGAAAGACTTCCCACGCGCAAGAGAGAGACTCTCTAGCATGTGGGATTTAGATATGTGGCACCGCAACTGAAGCCCAATCAGTCTAGGTTAATTCAATTCAAGACCAAATCCTATTTGGCTCAAATCGGATCTTAATTAGCCCAAATTGGAAGCCGATTCGAATCCAATTCGAATTCAGGTGCTAGGGTTTACTATATGTGCTAGCATGTTCATCTTGCAAACATGGCCTAATCCAATTAGACCCTTAATCAACTCTCTTTGTGTGTGATCCATTGGGTTCCACATCTAACCAGTAGTGAGTCTGGGTGTGATTTGACCTAATCTGGTTAGAACTCAACCAAACCGATTTAGGTCAAAAACTAGCCAACCCAATTTGACTTAATTTAGAACACTTTCTAATTTAATGATCAAATTAAAATTTTAATTTGATCGAACCCACAAGACATGATTGACGTCTAGCAACGTATCATGACTTTCTGAAAGATGTAAAATTTTGATGAAAATACCAAAAATATCCTTCAGTGAAAATTACCATGCAACTAGATCCTTCGATCTTCCTGCATCCTGAATATGACTCTGGGTATGAAAATATGTCAATCCCAATATCATATTCATTTCTCTTTCAATCTTATGATGATGATTCATTAATGAAAATATTAGAAACCATTTCTAATTTTCATCATGCTTTGATCAAAGTCTTCCTGAATCATCATTTGTTTGAAGCAGGTAGGATGCTATTTCCTCTTACCAGGAGAGATCGATTCCATGTTAACCTACTCACAACCTTCATATATATAATCTACCATATCCAGATCATCCCATACATAACTGAAGTCATGAATGAGTATGAACCAAAATATGGATTTATATATATAAGATTCTATGGTAGTTTCAGGTCAAAGGATTACATGCACAAATTCCACTATGAGAACCATCTATTGACATGTAGATAAGACTCCATTAGATATTCTCAATTTGGATCAATTCAGTGAACTCATTCTCTAATGAGCACCCACATTCTTGTATTAGTATCATACACAAGTTATTGTGAGATCAATCACCCTCTCAATCGAGCATACAAAGAATGTGCTAGTCTTACCGAAAAATATTGATCCCTAACTCAATGTCCCATCGACTAAAAATATTTAAATTAGGATTTTAAGATTTTAGATCTCAGTTGTATGATCTCATCATAATCCTAAAATCATAGCCCTAATTTATAGGATTCATCATAATCTTAAATAAATAATAAGACACTGCATATGATGAAATAAATATCTTTATTTATTTATTAAAAAATATCATTATATGAGTTTGGAAGACAAAGAATAGCCCAAAAATTAATTGGCTTGAGGGCATATTCCTTTCAGCGATTGTAGCCTATTATGATTATGAGATCTAGTAGATAGATGTGAAAACTACCTTCCTAAGTGGGTATCTAGAAGAAGATATCTATATGGAGCAACCTATGGATTTCACATCTTGTGATAGTGATCACAAAGTCTGCAAGCTGCAAAGGATAATTTATGGACCTAAGCAACCATCGCGGAGTTGGAACACTCACTTTAATGATGTGATCAAATCTTTTGATTTCATTAAAAGTGAGGAGCTGTGTCTGTACAATAAGATTAGTGGAAGTACTATCATGTTTTTTGTATTGTACGTAGATGACATCCTCCTGATTGAGAATGATATTCCCATGTTGACATCGGTTAAAGTTTGGTTGTCAAAAGGATTCTTTATGAAAGACCTAGGAGAAGCTTCCTACATTCTTGGTATTAAGGTCTATAGGGATAGATCTAAGAGAATGATAGGATTCTCATAGCAAATGTACATAGAAAAGGTGCTGAAGTAGTTCAGCATGGAAAGCTCCAAGAGAGGTCTCCTACCTCTTAGGCATTGAAGGGAAATCCTGATTTTCCGGTTCATGTTTGTTTAGATCTGATCAGATCAAGAGATATATTTCAAAATTTTTTTTCTTTGATCTGTATCAGATCTGAAATATTTTAGATCTAATTCTTATTATTTTAATAAATAAAATAAAATAAGAATAAATTAAATCAAATTTAATTTACCTGATTTGGGTAATCCTATTACCCATTGATGATCCTGTTTGCAGCGGAAGGTTCTGGATCTAGCCACGCAAGCGTCTGGCCTCTACCGATATCCACTCGGACTGGATCTAGAGATCCTCTTCTTCTCTATCATGTCTCCAAAAATCAGATCTGGAATCTGATCTGGAGGATCTTCAAAACTCCTTTCGAAGATCAGCAGTCGTCCTTTGCAGCAGTGCAGCCTTCTAGCTTTCTGAGTCGCCTTTCTCTGATCTTGGAATCGCACCAACCAAGAATCCAAAACTCCTTTTGGATGTGGAGAGGAGAGAAGGGAGAAGGTGGGTTTGGCATGTGGAGGAAGGGGAGAGGCAGCCTTGGGGCGTGGGGAATTGTGATTCAATCTCTCACTTTTGTGTTGGGTGCAGGGTCCTTATTTATAGACTAAGCTGTGATCCAACTCCTCTTCTTCCCAACCAATCACAACTCCTTTGTGAAATCAGATCTAAATCTGATTGATGTGGAAAATAGAGTCCCCTAGATTCCTCCTTAGAGGGTGCCTAAGACCAGTCAAAGTTGGTTCTTAGGAGAAACTCTAATTGGAATCCAAAAAGGAGATGGAGTCCCTTGTCCAATAAGGGACTCCTGGGCGCCTCCAGCTTGGGCACACGCCAAGGGTGGCGTGCGCCCTCCTCCTTGCCAGGTTCTGGCAGGGGGACAGGCCCCCACCAGCTCTCCAATAAGGTGCATGACATGTGGACAGAAGTCAAAGTGTCAATGGTCAACATTTGACCAGTCAAAGGTAGACTTTTGACCAAAGTCAAAGAACAAGAAATGGCAGGTGACCAAAAATGGCAGGTAATGTCTTACAAAATAAGACAACCCTTTTTTGACTTGGACAACCTCCAGTCAGACCATATGAAGGCCTCTGATTGAGCACAAACTCCTTTGGCTCAGTCAGGACAACTTATTTATGATAGTAAAAAGAAGAACGTTAGGTTCAATCGAGTGCTAGCACGATTTTCTTGAACCTAATTGAATCTCATTCAGATCAATTGAACTAGATCAGTTCAATTGATGATCACCAGATTCAAACCCTTATTTGTGTGACCCAGTTAGGTTCAGTTCTGTATGGTAATGGGATATGTCATGATCTCTATCATCGACATCAATAAGTGAGGCCAATTTGACAAGCGTCCCGCAATAAATACAATTACAAATGATTGCAGCATGGAGCTCAAATCAGACCATACAGAGACCACCAAACATGTAATATCATGGCCATTAATTATCTTCATCTAATTCGCATTTTCTCTAAAGAATGCTCTACTGTTACACAGATGGATGGAGACTAGGTACAGTGGGAAGGGTCTTGGTCAAAACAATGGGGTTAACTTTCTCAGAAACTCAAAAACCACAAATTTGTACTATCCTGAGACCATCTTATATAACTGGGTCCAAGGCCAGCATCTATGTGTAGTTTTCCAGGATACGTGCAATAGGGTTGGGAGGCAGACCATTTTCTTAAAAAGTGAGAGTACAAAGATACTAGTTTAGACACTAGTAATTGACAATTGACCAATTAATGTTTTAAGAGAATTTTTTTTTAAACATTAAGGCTACCCACTAGATTATATACTTTGGAGATCCCTAACACTCCCTCTGAATAGAGATGCGAAAATCAATACCATGATTAATGATTTCTTAGTGGTGGTGCGTACTCACCAAAAACTGACTCAACACAAAATCAACCTAACAGTTATTGGTTGATGGGGTTAAGCCAATCAGAAGGTGACAACTACACTATGTATCAAATAGATATCTCACATAATCATGGGTGCAAACCCACAACATTGGTCTCTATTACCAATGAATCTACACAGTATCTACGGAAAATATTTGAATCCACATCCTTAAAGTTTAAAGTTCAGACCCACATTTTGCCACTAATTCTAATGGGTTCTCATAGTCCTATCAAAGTATTGAAATTGACCAACTCAATCTCCAGGAGCCGCATAGCATACCAAATGCCTAATAGACATCGGTTGCATCTTTTCCACATGCAACAGAGCCATGTAAATCCAGACCAGAAACAATCAACACCTTGGAAAAAGCCGTCAGTTCTACACATGGGTGAAGACGCTCAAGACTTAATCTTTTCTATTAGGAGGGAAAAAATTTTGAATTCAGGTCATCATCAACTAAGACTTATCATATAGTCATAACCACAAATATGACTAACCTAGTTGGCATGGGTTAGCTCGATTGATTGACCAACCTCAAGAGACAGAACATATGTCAACAGATACCACTGGTCGGAAGTGAATAGGATGAAGTGAATCAGTAATATGCCATTAAACTCACGTACAAAATGCATTCAGTGTTCAGAGAGCTATCCAATTTAAAAGCACAATCAGGAATCCGAGTATGTGCACAAAATTATCCCTTAGATACACAAAATTGTAATGGTAGAACCAAATTAGGTGGTATAGCGACCTACAAATCAAGACTCCTAACTACTGAGCCTAATTAGGTCTTGCTTGGAATGATGACTATCTTGACACAGACTTTAAATCCTATTAAGGAATCGAATATTTAAGCATTGTTGCATCTACCAATCTAACCAACTCTTGATTCGTTTGATCAAACCAGTTAGACTAATTGAGACTACCCAAGACCGAACCAAGTATTATAATATGTCTTGATCTGAAAATTCTCAATTTTAGACCTAATTAATATTTCATAATAACTTATTTTTAATTAAATAGGGTTCATTAAATAAAATATGCCAAATAAATCTATAAGATTTTCAGCGAATCTAGGAGTTTTGCAGAAAGTTAATTATTTTGGATTTTCTGATTAAGGAGGAACACGATCAGCACCCTAAAATACTAAAGAACACCTTCCATCGGGAATGGCAGAAAGAGAGGAGCCATTTAAACCCTATCATTCATTCTTATGACTACGATGGGCCAAGAGGAACGCCTTAACAGAACATGACAATACTACCAAAAAAGTTTTAAGAATATCTAATATATAATATTCCATATACGAAAATCAGATCCTAATCATAAGGACAATAGTTTTACATACATCTCATGTATCGAGAATCATGCATTTTTCAGATCTAAAATTAATCTTATAAATAATCTAAAAAAAATTAGTATTAAATTGCATGGTCTAATCCAAAAATAAATCTTTAATCTAAAATTATGTAGACACTATTCTTACAAACTAGCCTAAACAATGCATTCATATCAATCCTCAATATGATGATTTAAAATTTAAATACCATTTTTTATTTGCTATTTTTGATAGATATTATAACCATTCATAAATATAAAAATAGTTAAATAAATAGATCTAAATATATGATTAATCAGATTAAATCATTAAACATGCAAGGACCAATTCACATAAAGAACTATTCTAATTTTAGAACTAGTCATGACATAATTTCTAACTTAGAAATCCAAAATCATTTAATTATTTTTTAAATTTTATTTAAATATTAGAATCATGATAACAATCTCATGTTGACATCTAAAATTATTTATTTTCTAATTAAAATAAATAATTAATGAGAAATTAGAATATCTAAATAATTAGAAACCTAATAGGTCTTGATAAACAAGAAGATATCCATTTAAGAATGCCATTTTCACATCCATTTGCCATATTTCATAATCGAAATAGGCTGCAACGGCAAGCAATGTGCGGATGGATTTTAGCATAGCCACTAGGGAAAAGGTATCCTGATAGTCAATGCCTTCGCGTTGACTATAACCTTTTGCCACTAGTCTAGCCTTGAATGTCTCCACATTCCCATCTGCACCAATCTTTCTCTTGAAGATCCATTTACACCCAATAGGTACTATACCTTCTGGTGGATCTACCAAGGTCCAGACTTGGTTTGAGTGCATCGAGTCAATTTCTGACTGCATTGCCTCTAGCCATTTCTCGGAGTCGATATCTGATATCGCCTTGTTGTAGGTTTTGGGATCATCACCATGAGCACCATTACCTACGAGGAACATTTTCTCTACATTCCTCTGAAATAATACCTAAGTATCTCTCAGGGGGACGGAAAACTCTTTCCGATCTACGAGGTGGAGGAGGTAGTGTTCTTATTGGCTCAACCTGATTTGGTTCCAATTGGTCCTTAGCTCGTTGTACTTGTGAGACTTTCTCATCAAGCTTAATCTGCTTTCCAATGCCGCTATCTTGAATAAACTATTTTTCAAGAAAGATGGCATGTCGACTCACAATCACATTGTGGTCTTCTGGAATGTAGAAATAGTATCCTAATGACTCTTTAGGATATCCTATGAATCGAGCTCTAAAGGACCTAAACTCTAACTTGTCCGCTTGTTGTCTTTTGACATGAGCCGGACAACCCCAAATTCTGAGATGACTCAGACTTGGTTTCTTACCGTGCCATATCTCATACGGTGTGGTAGGAACGGTTTTAGAGGGAACCCTATTCAGTAGATAAATTGAAGTTAACAATGAGTGTCCCCAAAAAAAATCAGGAAGGTCTGTGAAGCTCATCATGGATCGAACCATATCCAATAGAGTCCGATTTCTCCATTCTGAAACCCCGTTGAGTTGAGGTGTTCCTGGTGGAGTCCATTGAGAGACTATGCCATTTTTCTTAAGATAGTCTAGGAATTTTCGGCTAAGGTATTCACCTCCTCGATCTGATCGAAGAACCTTAATGGTTTTTCCAGTTTGTTTTTCTACTTCATGTCTGAATTCTTTGAACTTTTCAAAAGCTTCAGACTTGTGTCTCATAAGATACACATACCCATACCTAGACAGATCATCGATAAAGGTAATGAAGTAGACAAAATTGCCTCTAGTCGGCACATCAAATGGGCCGCACACACATCAGTATGTACTAGGGCAAGGAGATCTGTGGCCCTCTCCCCATGTCCAACAAAAGGGAGTTTAGTCATTTTGCCTTGAAGACAAGATTCACAAGTTGGATATGACTCGAAAGTCAATGGACTCAATAGCCCATTTTTCTCCAATTTGTTGATCCTATCTTCTGCTATATGACCTAATCTCAGGTGCCATAGATATCTGATCGTTTGGACTATCCCTAGGTCGTTTGGCATTCACGTTTTGCTCGATAGTTAGAACAGGTACATCAATATGTAGCTGATAAAGACCATTAATAAGGAAACCATTTGCAATTTTATTTCTTTCATAAAGAATGTTACAATGGTCCTTAAAGAAGGTAATCACATAGCCTTCTTATGCTAAGCATGAAACAGAAATCAAATTCCTGCTAGCTGCAGGCACATAATAATAGTCTTTCAAAACTAAGTCTAAACCAGATGGTAATCGAAGAGGGTATGTTCCCACGGCTACTGCAGCAACTCTTGCTCCATTACCGATGCGTAGGATCATGTCTCCATCCCTCAGCCTCCTGCTATCCTCAAGACCCTGCATGGAAGTGCACAGATGAGCACTAGAACCAGAGTCAAGCACCCAACTGGATGCAGAAGAAACCGTAAGGTTAGACTCAATAACGAGCATACCTCCAGAAGGACCTTCCTTCTTGTTCTTCAGGGTGGCCAGGTAAGTAGGGCAGTTCCGCTTCCAATGGCCGTCGCTGTTGCAATGGAAACACTTTCCTTTGACAGCGGCTTTCATCTTCGGATTCTGCCTTCTTCTTCTTTGTTCCTTCCACCTTCTGCTTTTTCACAGACTTCTTTTTCTTTCCATAAGACTTTCTTTTGGAAGAAGTCCGTTCCATAGCAAGAACTGAGCCTTTAGAACCTTTCATAGAAAGCTCAGTGGTGACCAGCATATTCATTAATTCGGCTAAGGAATTTTGAAGTTTATGCATGTGGTAATTCATGATGAATTGCCCATATGCATCAGTCAAGGATTGCAGAATAATATCATTCTGCAAGTCCAAGTCTAACTTTACACCGAGCTTCTCAAGCTCTTCCATGTCCTTGATCATTGTCAGATAGTGATCTTGGACTGATTGCCCATCACGCATCTTAGCCTTAAAAAGTTATTTTGTGACTTGATACTTGGCTGCGCGACTCTGTTCACCAAACATCTCCTGTAGGTGAGCCAACATTTGGCGAGCAGTCCCGATATCTTCATGTTGGCGCTGGAGCTCATCAGACATCGAGCCCAACATGTAATATCTGGCCTTATTATCTTCATCTATCCATTTTTCTCAGAGATGCTCTCTGTTCAACAGATGGATGGGCTGGTAAGGTGGGAGGGTCCTGGTCCAAAACATGGGTTAACTTCTCGAAACCCAAAACAATTTTGTACTTCCTGAGCCAATCTTTATAATTGGGTCCGGTCAGTCTATGTGTGTCCAGGATACGTGCCAATGGGTTGGACGCAGACATTTTCCTGTAGAGAGTCAAAGATTCTAGTTAGATACTGTAATTATGACTTGACCAATTTGTTTAAGGATTTTATTTTTAAACAAATTAGCTCCCACTATTTTCTTGGATCCCTACACTCCCTCTGTAGAGATGCGAAAATCTCCATGATTAATGATTTCTAGTGGGTGGTGCGGTCTCACCAACTGACTCATCACCTCACCTAACAGTTATTGGTGATGGGTTAGCCAATGAGTGAACAACTCTTGTTCAATGATTCTCTAATCATGGTGCACCCAAACTTGGTCTCTAATTCATGAATCTCACCGTATCCGAAATATTGATCCACTCCTTAGTTAAGTCAGACCCACATTTGCATAGACTGGGTTCCTAATTGAGTCTCTCACCGTATCCTAGAAATATTGAGCCCAACTCATCCTCCAGCCCATAGCATCCAATGCCTAATAGACATGGTTGCATCTCTTTCCAATGCAACTGAGCCACTGTATCCAACCGAGAACAATCAACCCTGGAAAGGGCCCGCACGTCTACAATGGTGGAAGACCTCAGACTTAATCTTTTCTTAGGGAGAATTGATTCAGGTCTCATTAAACTAGACTTGTCATAGTCATAACAATTATGACTAACCTAGTGGCATGGGTTAGCTCGGATTATTGACCACCTCAGATCAGAACTGTGTCAACAGATATGGCCAGGTAAGTGAGACCGGTGGAAGGAATATGCCATTAACTCGTACAAAACGCATTCAGGTCGAGTAGCTTCCAATTAAAAACCAGTCGGTCGTATGTGCCAAACTTACCTTAGACACCAAATTGTTGAGCCAGAACCAATTGGGTTAGCCTACAATCCAGACTCTAACCTCTGAGCCTAATTAGGTCTTGCTTGATCGTGACTCGATCTTGACCCAGACTTAATCCTATTAGGCTCGATCAATTTAAGCATTGTTGATCCCATCTAACCAACTCTTGATTCGGTTTGATCAACCGCTTAGACCTAATTGAGCTACCCAAGCCCGAACCCAGTATTATGAATATGTCTTAGATCTAAAATTCTCAATTTTAGACCTAATTGATATTTCATAATCTTAATTTTTAATTAAGTAGGGTTCATAAATAAAATATGCACAATAAATCCTAGGGTTTCAGGATCTAGGGTTTTGCAGAAAGTAAGTTTTGGATTTCTGATTAAGGACGAACACGCAGCACCCCTACACATCATAAGAACACCCCATCGAATGGGAAAGAGAGGGCCTTTAAACCCTTCTTCGTTCTTATGACCGGACGGCCAAGAGGAACGCCTTAATCAGGAACATGCAATACTACAAAATAGTTTTAGATCTATATCATATATCTCATATATAAATCAGATCTAATCATGGCATATTTTGCATACATCTCATGTATCGAATCATGCATATTTTCAGATCTAAATTATCTCATAATAATCTAAAAAATTAGATTTAAATTGATCTAATCAAAATAAATTCTAATCTAGACAATTATGTAGAACTATTCTACAACTAGTCTAGACATGCATCAATCATATCTCATATGATATTTAAAATTAAATAATTTTTATTTGCTATTTTTTAGATATTATTATAACCATTATAATATCAAAAAATAGTAAATAAATAGATCTAAAATATGATTTAATCAGATTAAATCAAAAACATGCAAGACTATTCTATAGAACTATTCTATTTTAGAACTAGTCATGCATATTTCCTAATCTTAGATCCAAATCATTTAATTTTAATTTTTTTAATTTTAGATCTGATCACATCTCATGTGACATCTAAAATTATTTATTTTCTAATTAAAATAAATTTAAAATTAGATCTAAATAATTTAGAACCTTGGCTCTGATACCAGTTGAAGGGAAATCCTGATTTTTCCGGTCCAGGTTCGTTCAGATCTGATCAGATCAAGAGATATATTTCAAAAATTTTTTCTCTTTGATCTATATCAGATCTGAGATGTTTTAGATTTAATTCTTATTATTTTAATAAATAAAATAAAATAATAATAAATTAAATTTAATTTAATTTACTTGATTTGGGTAATCCTATTACCCGTTGATGATCCTATTTGCAGCGGAAGGTTCTGGATCTAGCCATGCAAGTGCCTGGCCTCTACCGATATCCACTCAGACTGGATCTAGAGATCCTCTTCTTCTCTATCACGTCTCCAAAAATCAGATCTGGATCTGATCTGGAGGATCTTCAAAACTCCTTTTGAAGATCAGCAGTCGTCCTTTGCAGCAGTGCAGCCTTCTAGCTTTTGATCGCATTTCTCTTGCTTGAATCGCACCAACAAAAATCCAAAACTCCTTTTGGACATGGAGAGCAAGGGGAGAAGTTGGTTTGGCATGGAGAAGGAGGGGAGAGGCAGCCTTGGGGCATGGGAAATTGTGACTCAATCATCTCATCTAATTTGAGTTGGGCACAGGGTCTTATTTATAGACTGACTGTGATCCAACTTCTCTTCTTCCCAACCAATCACAACTCTTTATGAAATCAGATCTAAATCTGATTGGTGGGAATAGAGTCCCTGGATTCCTCCTTAGAGGGCACCTAAGACCAGTCAAAGTTGGTTCTTAGGAGAACTCTAATTGGAATCCAAAAAGGAGATGGAGTCCTTGTCCAACAAGGACTCCTAGGCGCCTCCAACTTGGGCACACGCCTAGGGTGGCGTGCGCCCTTTTCCTTGCCAGGTTCTGGTAGGGGACAGGCCCCCACCAGCTCTCCAATAGGTGCATGACATGTGGTCAAAAGTCAAAGTGTCAATGGTCAACATTTGACCAGTCAAAGGTAGACTTTTGACCAAAGTCAAAGAACAAGAAATGGCAGGTGACCAAAAATGGTAGGTAATGTCTTACAAAATAAGACAACCTTTTTTGACTTGAACAACCTCCAATCAGACCATATGAAGGCCTCTGATTGAGCACAAACTTCTTTGGCTCAGTCAGGACAACTTATTTATGATAGTAAAAGAAGAACGTTAGGTTCAATCGAGTGCTAGCACGATTTTTTTGAACCTAATTGAATCTCATTCAGATCAATTGAACTGGATCAGTTCAATTGATGATCACCAGATTCAAACCCTTGTTTGTGTGACCCAGTTAGGTTCAGTTCTGTATGGTAATGGGATATGTCATGATCTCTATCATCGACATCATCGAAACTCCTTTCAATGGATCAGAACTCTTCTGATTCGAACAGCTAGAATGATCGATCATCTAAATCATTCTAATTGCTCCCAAAATCCACCAGTGACACCTAGCAGTATATGGTGGCAACCCATCAGAGCTAAATGCGAACCTCTTGGTGCAGCTACCTATGTGATTAAGTTCCTTCTATCTTGAGCCCCGATCAGATTAGGGTTAAGGTAAACTCGTCAAACCCTAGTTTCTGTCATATGATGTAATCATTCGATTCAAGTTCGATGTGAAAATCTAAATAGAAACTCTTTCTATTATTTCACTCTGCCATGGCCATGGACTTCTGGACTTGATTCTCATGATTATCATAGGGCTGCTCCTCTACCACCGAGGTAGATAGATTCCATCTTGATGCTATCCAGTTCCTACAATGAACATGCTATAGCCAACATACACCTCAGGATTCCATATGGCTAGGAGATCGAGTAATGGTGTAGTCAAACTATAACACCCTCAAGGTGAACTGCCGATGCACCTCAGGTCAAAGAACCAGACACACTACTGCAGCATCGAGTCAGTCATTGACGAGAAGGTAGACTCCCTAATGACTACTCGAGGTGGTCACGCTCAGTGCCCTCGTTCTCTAACGAGTACCTATACTCTCGCTCTGGTGTCTCCACACCGTAGACTCAAGACTCATCTACTAAAGAGAAGCGATTGTACACCAACCTTCTGGATCAATCACCATCCTCATGATGATCCTATGGTCGGGAGCATTTTATGAGTTAATAATGATTATTTATGTCTTAAATTTTCAACTCTTGAAAATATGAATTATCATTACCATTAAATCAAAGGATGTATCACAGACATGAAATACACATATGTGATAGAAAATAACCCATTTTATTCATTATAGTCAAAATTATAATTTTGCCCCTAGAAGTGTATTACAAGTGTCAGCCAATTCTGGCTTCTAGGGCACATATATCTAACAAACATGGCATTCATCTTTTGAAGAGGATGTGTCCTGACACACTTGAACAAATCCAATGCATGAGCAAGATCTCTTATGCTTCAATTATAGGGAGTCTCATGTATGCCATGCTGTGTACGTGACCTGATATAGCTCTTACTGTGAGTGTCATGAGCAGGTATCAATCAAATCCATGTGAGAAGCATTGAAATGCTTTAAAGAATATCCTTAAATGCTTGAGATGAACTAAGAATTTGTTCTTAGTTTTTGGAGGAGTTTTGGAGCTAAAAGTGGAAGGATACACTGATTCAGACTTCATGGTCGATGTCATTGCAGATTCGACCATGGAAGTTGAATACATTGCTACCTTCGAAGTTGCTAAGAAAGCCTTCTAGTTTAAGAAATTCATTGCAGAGTTGGATGTGATGTCATCAGATGCCATTACAGTGTACTGTGACAATAATGGTGCCATAGTTCTTGCTAAGGAGCCTAGGTCTCATCAGAAGTCCAAGCACATTGAACGGCAATTCCATACTATACGTGAACATCTTGAGAAGCAGTTCATCAAGGTGCAGAGAGTCGACTCTGTATAGAATGTGGTGGATCCACCGATAAAGTCTCTAACCTAGCAGAAGACTGAAACTCAGCTTGAAAAGATGGGTCTTAGGTTTATGGCTAATTGGCTTTAGATCAAGTAGAAGTTTATTAGATATGTGCCCTAGAAAGCCAATTGTATGCTAACATATTTATTTTTCAGGGCTTGTATTTGAACTTATAAAATTTTTATTATTAATAAAAGATATTTTTATTACTTTTATTATTAATAAAGGGCATTTTTATTTTTAGTGTTGCCCAAGTATGGCTACCTAAGAGGAAGGATGAATTGGCTATTTTAAATTTTAAACTTATAATGTGAGTAGATTGATCTAATTAAATGCCAACAAATAAGCTATGTAGTGTGCAGTGAAGAAAATCAATAGAACAATAATATGCAATCATAAACACAATGATTTTATAGTGGTTCAGTGCCAAACTCAGCACCTACATCCACTCCCCAAGCAAATTTGTGAGCACTTTGAAATTTACAACTACACATCCTCACAACCAATGTTAGTGATTTAACAATTTATACTCAAATGCTTTTGTTATCATCAAAATCAAACTAGGGTCGACAATCTCTCCCTTTTTGATGATGACAAAATATTTTGAGTATAACCTTTCCTTTATATTTGAAAATAATATTCTCATTTGGTCTTACCAATTAACTCATACATCATATTCATTTAGATTCTATCATTTTGCATATGCTCCCCCTGAATATGATAGTAATGTTTAATTTAGGTTAAATTTTGTGTTGCTCCCTCTTACTATGTGCCGAGATTTCAATTTAGCAATTCAAGTTCTGATTTCTTCCATAATTGTAGTTACAATTTTCATTTTATACTCATTCTTCTCCCCCTTTTTGTCATTATCAAAAAGTATACAATAATGTAAAGAAGTTTGGTCAAGCATGAAAAGAGATAATTTCATTCATTCATATGAGGAAATTGATATAATGCAAGCCAAAATTCAAACTTCATTCATTCATAGATACAAACAATTTCAAGTGCACAAAATGTTGAAGTTTGAAAATTACATATCATAGATATCTATCATGAACATTTACAACCAAAATATTCTAAACATAACTAAATGGATCCTATATAAAATCTAATCAACACTAGGCTATGGAGGGTTAGATGGGGCTAGATCAATAGGTGCTGAAGTGCGTTGCTTGGTGAACACTTCTCTCACAACATCTTTAATTAGCTAAGGAAGACCACTAGATATCCTATCATATACGTGCTGCACAATCTCTCCAATTTGATCCTCATCTAATCTGATAGTGGACGAAGATAGAGCAAGCACAGGATGCTGTGGCATAGGCTCTGGCTCATGTCTTTCTTCCCCTTCTTCATCTAGCTTTACCTAAATACCATTTACTTTCTTAAATTTCATCCTATGCATTGACTTCAAATTGTTGGTATCGTAGTGCTGAAGCTTCTTACTAGGTTCCCTTCTAGGCTAACTCCAAAATCCTGGAATAGTAGTGTTAGGAACATCCCATATGGTAGTGCTGGTTTTCCTCTTTAGGATGCTTCTTGCATTACCCTTAAGATCAAGGATGGAAGGTTGAACTTTTGCCTCATGCGAATGTGGTACATCACAACTATATCATTTTTATTTAGAAAATCGAATCTTCCTACTCGGGGTACTAGAATCCGAGATGAAATGTGGTGAAGTAGTCTATTTTCCATGGATAGGTCCCTAGCATGGATTTCCTCAAAATGCATGGCATCGTCCCTTCCAAACAACAACCGCAGTCCACTTGCTCAATCATCGAGTCTCTTAGCTCTGATAGTGGGTGCCCTAAGTAAATTGCCCTGCTTTTCTATGATTAAATTGATTTTCACCTTCTTGACTTTTGATTCAAATGATCTTGGGCTAACTTTAGCATTGCTATAGAACTCCCTCACTAGATTTAGATAGGTCGGAAGATTTATTTCTGAGCAAAGGTATTCCCATCCTTGAAACTTTAATCCCTCTCCAAACTCAAAACCCTCACTTGCAAGGAAGTCAAAATCCATCCTTCTACCTATTGCGACTGCCCTAGAGGAGAATGGAATGGGTACAAAAGAAGGAGATGGAGGGAAAACTGGAGTTGGAGGTTGAGGGGATTAAGTGGATGGTCCTGGTGGAGGTGAGGTTGACTGAGATGATCTAGAAGAATGGTCTTCATGGAATTTTGATCGTCATTCTCCACCGCATGCCCTCCTTCTAAATGGCGAATCCAAACGAACATGTTTAAACTTAGGGGTTATGGTTTGTTTCTTGGGCAGCATGATTCCAAAACACACTCAAAATTGATAGGAAAAGGTTTTCTAGGGGATGGATTTAAGAGTTCTAGGGATTCTCTCTAGACGACTAAGAAATAAAAGATAAAAGAACCATCGGTCTGTTCATTTAAAAAATAGGATGCCCGACAACTTAGCCGACCTAGTTTTTTGTGAAGAAAAATTGAGTCGGCCTAGTACTGGGATGGCTAGGTTTTTCAGAAGCAAAAAACTAAGATGGCCCAATTTGGCACAAATCTAAACATTCTGAGTTTCAAGACCAAAAATCTTTCCATTCATTTTTCCTTTCTAAATAAGATAAAAATAAACTAATATAAGAAAATTTATCACATGAAAATCAATCATTTCATCATATGAAAACCAATCATCACAATATATGCATTTAACAAATTGGATCAAATAAACTTAATTATTTTCTTATTGTGCAAAATCTTTCTTCATTCAAGGGTTTAGTAAAGATATCAGCAACTTGATTTTCAGTAGGCACATATTCTAGAAGTATATCATTATTTTGAACGTGCCCTCTAATAAAATGATGCCTTACTTGTATATGCTTTGTTCTTGAGTTAATATAAGATTTTTAGTTAAATTTATGGCACTTGTATTATCATAATGAATAGGAATGTTATTACAAGTAATACCATGTCTTTTAGTTGTTGCTTGATCCACAATAATTGAGCATAATAACTCTCAGCAGCAATGTATTCGACTTCCACCGTAGACAAGGCTACCAAGTTTTGTTTCTTGCTAAATCAAGAGATCAAATTTACTCCTAAAAATTGCCATGTTCCACTTGTACTTTTCCTATCTAAGTAACAACCCACAAAATTTGAATCATTATAAGCAATTAAGTCTAATGAAGATTGTTTAGAGTATCATAAACCAACTATTAGATATGTGTGCCCTAGAAAACAAAATTGACTGACACTTGTAATACACTTTTAGGGGCAAAATTATAATTTTGACTATAAATAATAAAATGGATTATTTTCTATTGTAAATATGTATTTAGTGTCTATGATACATCCCTTGAGTTAATGGTAATGATAATTCTTATTTTCAAGAGTTAAAAATTTAAGACATGAATTTTTAATTATTAACTCATAAAATGCTCTTGACCGTAGGATCGTCATGAGGATGGTGATTGATCCAAAAGGTTAGTGTATAATCGCTTCATTATAGTAGATGAGTCTTGAGTCTACGGTGTAGAGACACCGGAGTAAGAGTATAGGTACTCGTTAGAGAATGAGGGTACTGAGCTTGACCACCTCGAGCAGTCATAAGGAAGTCTACCTTCTCGTCGATGACTGACTCGAAGCTACAATGGTGTGTCTAGTTCTTTGATCTGAGGTGCATCGATAGTTTACCTTGAGGGTGTTATAGTTTGACTACACCATGACTCGGTCTTCTAGTCATTCAAAACTATGAGGTGTATGTTGGCTATAGCATGTTCATTGTAGAAATTGGATTGCACCAAGAGGGAATCTATCTACCTCGGTGGATGAGGAGCAACCCTATGATGATCATAAGAATCAAGTCCATAAGCCCATGGCCATGGCAGAGAGTGAAATAATAGAAAGAGTTTTTATTAAGGTTTTTATATCAGACTTGAATCGAATGATTAAATCATATGATAGAAATTAGGGTTTGACGAGTTCACCTTAACCCTAATCTGATCGAGGCTCAAGATAGAAGAACTTAATCACATAAGTAGCTGTACCGAGAGGTTCATTTTTAGTTTAGATGGGTTACCACCATATACTGCTAGGTGTCATAGATGGATTTTAGGAGCATTTAGAATGATTTAGATGATTAATCATTCTAATTGTCTGAATCAGAAGAGTTCTGATCCATCGAAAGGAGTTTCGATGATGTCAATGATAGAGATCATGACATATCCCATTATCATACAGAATTGAACCTAATTGGGTCACACAAATAAGAGTTTTGATCTGGATATCATCAATTGGACTAACCCAGTTCAAATGATTTGAATTAGATTCAATTAGGTTCAAGAAAATCGTACTAGCACCCGATTGAACCTAAAGTTTTTCTTTTATTATCATTAAAAAATTATCTCGACTAAGCCAAATGAGCTTGTGCTGACCTAGGTACCTTTACTTGGTCTGACTGGAGCTTGTCTAGGTCAGAAAAGGGTTGTCTTAATTTATGAGATAAATTTGAGACAATACCTGCCATTTTTCGTCATCTACTAAATCTTGACCTTTGACCCTTGGACATCTACCCTTGTGTCATGCACTTATTGGAGAGCAGATAGGGGCTTGCCTCCTTACTAGAATTTAAAAAGGAGGGGGCGTAGGCCATCCTAGGGATGCCTGGAGTCCCATCGCGCAGGCCATCCTAGGGATGCCTGGAGTCCCATATGGATGGGACTCCAGGTTGCTTCTTGGATTCAACTTAGATGACCCTTACCTATAGACTTTGACCAGTCTTAAGCGCCATCTAAGGATGAATTTATGGGGCTCTCATCTGATTGGATCCAGTGATATCATCCCATCTATTAGATTTAAATCTAATTGCACGAAGTAATACGATTGGCCGGGATGATGTGGCACTGCATGGCACAGTAGGGTCTATAAATAAACCTTATCTGCACCATACTTCAAAAGAGTTTCTCTTAGCCCATGCCCCAAGGCTGCCACTCTCCCTCCTCTATGCCATCTTCAAATCTTTTCTCTCCTCTCCATGCCCAAAGAAAGTTAGGCTTTAGTTTGGTGCGATCTAGGCAAGAAAAGGCTGACGAGAAAGGAAGAAGGCTGCACTGCTGCATAGACAACTGCTGATCTTCAGAAGAAGTTTTGAAGATTCTCCAAATCAGATCTAGATCTAACTTTTGAAGAAGTGATAAGAAAGGAGAAGATCCCTAGATCCAGCACAAGTGGATACTGGTAGAGGTCAGGCACTTACGTGGCTAGATCCAGAACCTCAGGCAATCAACAGGATCATCAAAGGATAATCGGATTACCCACATCAAGGTATAAATTAAATTAGATTTAATTTATTTTATTTTTATTTTATTAGATCTATAAAATCAAATCTAAAAAAATCTCAAATTTGATATGGATGCTTAAAATTTTTTTTTGAAATATCTCTCTTGATCCGATCAGATATGAACGAACCTGATCCGAGAAATCAGGATTTTTCCTTCAACTAGTATTAGAGCCAGGTTCAATAAAAAATATTTAGATCTATTTTTAATTTATTTTGATCTAATAAATAGAAGATTTTAGATATCACATGAGATATGATAGATCTAAAATTAAAAAAATTAAAATTAAATAATATAGATCTAAGTTCTATAATATGCATGACTTGTTGTAAAATATAATAGTTCTATACATAGTCTTGTATGATCATGATTTATTTTGATTAAATTTTGATTTTAGATATATTTATTTTTTATTTTTTAATTATTATAAATATTATAATAAGATTTAAAAAATAAAAAATAAAATTATTTAATTTTTAGATCATATGAGATATGATGATTGCATGTTTAGACTAGTTGTAGAATAGTTCTACATAATTATCTAGACTAGAATTTATTTTGATGTGATCAATCTAAATCTAATTTTTTAGATAATTATGAGATAATTTAGATCTGAAAAATATGCATGCATGATACATGAGATGTATACAAAACATATATTACGTTAGATCAAATTTTATATATAAGATATATGATGTAGATCTAACTAATTTTATAGATTTATATTTCTGATTAAGACATTCTTCTTGGCCGTCTAATCATAAGAACAAAGAGGATTTACTTGCCCTCTCCTCTCATCCAATGGGGTGTTCTTATGATGTGTAGGGGTGCTGTGCGTTCGTCCTTAATAAAAAATCAAGAACTTACTTTATGCAAAACCCTAGATCCTGAAATCCTAGAATTTTATTTACATATTTTATTTGTGAACCCTAAACTTAATTAAGAATTAAGATTATAAAATATTAATTAGGTCTAAAATTAAGAATTTTAGATCTAAGACAAATTCATAATATTGGGTTTGGGCTTGGGTAGCTCAATTAGGTCTAAGCGGTTGATCAAACCGAATCAAGAGTTGGTTAGATGGGATCAACCATGCTTAAATTGACCAATCTAATAGGATTAAATCTGGATCAAGATCGAGTCACATAAGTGATCGATCAAGCTAAGACCTAATTAGGCTCAGTGGTTATAGTCTGGATTGTAGGCTAACCCAATAGGTTCTGGCTTAATAATTTGATGTCTAAGGTAAGTCTGGCAGATACGACCGACAGATTTTTAATTAGGAGCTACTCGACTCGAGTGTGTTCTTATCGAGTTAATGGCATATCCCTTCCATCGGTCTCACTTACCTAGCCATGTATGTTGGCTCAGTTCTGATCTGAGATGGTCAATAATCCGAGCTAACCCATGCCACTAAGTTAGTCATAATGGTTATGACTATGTCAAGTCTAGTTTAATGAGACCTAAATTAAATCTCTCTAAGAAAAGATTAAGTCTAAGATCTTCCACCATTGTAGATGTGCGCGCCCTTCTCGAGGTTGATTGTTCTCAGTTGGTTACAGTGGTTCAATTTAATCGGGAAGATGCAACCATGTCTATTAGGCATCGAATGCTATGGGCTAGAGGATGGATTGGACTCAATATTTTGGATACGGTGAGAGACTCAATTAGGAATCCAATCTATGCAAATGGTGGGTCTGACTTAACTAAGAAGTGGATCAATATTTTAGGTACTATGAGATTCATGAATTAGAGATCAAGTTTGGGTGCACCATGATTGGAGAATCATTGAACAAGAGTTGTTCACTCATTGGCTAACCCATCATCAATAATTGTTAGGTGAGGTGATGAGTCAGTTGGTGGGACCGCAACACCCACTAAAAATCATTAATCATGGAGATTTTTGCATCTTTACAGAGGGAGTGTAGGGATCCAAAAAAATAGTGAGAGCTAATTTATTTAAAAATAAAATTTTTAAATAAATTGGTTAAGTCTTAATTATAATATCTAACTAGAAACTTTGACTCTCTACAAAAAAATATCTGCATCCAATCCATTAGCATGAATCCTAGACACCCATAGACTGATCGGACCAAATTATAAGGATTGGCTCTGGAACTTCAAAATCATTTTAGATTTTGAGAAGTTAACTCATGTATTGGACCAGGACCCTCCCACCTTACCAGCTCGTTCATCCGCTGAATAGAGAGCGTCTCTGGATAAGTGGATGGATGAAGATAACAAAGCCAGATATTACATGTTGGGCTCAATGTCTGATGAACTTCAGCACCAACATGAAGATATCAGAACTGCTCGCCAAATATTAGCTCATCTATAAGAGATGTTTGGTGAACAGAGTCGTGCAGCCAAGTATCAAGTCACTAAATGACTATTCAAGGCTAAGATGCATGAAGGACAGTCAATCTAAGATCATTATCTGATGATGATCAAGGATTTGGAAGAGCTTGAGAAGCTTGGAGCGAAGTTAGACTTGGATCTACAAATTGATATAATTCTGCAATCTTTGATTGATGCGTATGGATAGTTCATTATGAACTACCATATGCATGACTTCAAAATTCCTTGGTCGAACTTATGAACATGCTGGTTACTACTGAGCTTTCCATGAAAGGTTCTAAAGGCTCAGTACTTGCTATGAAATGGACTTCTTTCAAGAGAAAGTCTTTTGGAAAGAAGAAGAAGTCTGTAAAAAAGCAAAACATGGAAGGAGGAAAGAAGAAAAAGACAGAGCTAAAGAAGAAGGCCACTGACAAAGGAAATTATTTCCATTGCAATAATGACGGTCACTAGAAGCGAAACTGTCCTACATACTTGGCCACCCTGAAGAATAAGAAGGAGGCAGATTCTTTTGGAGGTATGCTCATTATTGAGTCTAACCTTACGATTTCTTCTGCATCCAGTTGGGTGCTTGACTCTGATTCTAATGCTCACTTGTGCACTTCTATGTAGAGTCTTGAGGATAGCAGAAGGCTGAGGGATGGTGAGATGATCCTATGCGTCAGAAATGGAGCAAGAGTTGCTGCCATGGCCATGAGAACATACTCTCTTCGACTACCATCTGGTTTAGACTTAGTGTTAAAAGACTGTTATTATGTGCCTGCAGCAAACAGAAATTTGATTTCTATTTCTTGCATTAGAAGGCTATGTAATTAGTTTTCTTAAGGGCCATTATAATATTCTTTGTGAAAGAAATAAAATTGCAAGTGGTTTTCTTATTAACGGTCTTTATCAGTTACATGTTAATGTATCTATTTTTAATATCAAGCAAAATATGAATACCATAAAATGACCTAAGGATAGTTCAAATGATAGGTATCTATGGCACCTAAGATTAGGTCATATAGCAGAAGATAGGATTAACAAATTGAAGAAAATCAGGCTATTGAGTCCATTGACTTTTGAGTCATATCCAATTTGTGAATCTTGTCTTCATGGCAAAATGACTAAGTTTCCTTTTGTAGGACATGGGGAAAGGGCCATGGATCTTCTTGCCTTAGTACATACTGATGTGTGCGGCCCATTTGATGTGCTAGCTAGAGGCAACTTTATCTACTTCATAACCTTTATCGATGATTTATCTAGGTATGAGTATGTGTATCTTATGAGATACAAGTCTGAAGCTTTTGAAAAGTTCAAAGAATTCAGATATGAAGTAGAAAAGCAAATTAGAAAATCCATTAAGGTTCTTCGATCAGATCGAGGAGGTGAATACCTTAGTCAGAAATTCCTGGACTATCTCAAGAAAAATGGCATAGTCTCTCAATGGACTCTATCTGGAACACCTCAACTCAACGGGATTTTAGAATGGAGGAACCGAACCTTATAAGATATGGTTCGATCTATGATGAGCTTCACAGAGCTCCCTGATTTTCTTTGAGGATACTGTTTGTTAACTGCAACATACTTACTGAATAGAGTTCCTTCTAAAACTATTCCTACCACACCGTATGAGATATGGCTATTAGATATATGTGCCCTAGAAGCCAGAATTGGCTGACACTTGTAATACACTTCTAGGGGCAAAATTATAATTTTGACTAAAAGCAATAAATGGGTTATTTTCTATCACATATGTGTATTTAGTGTCTGTGATACATCCTTTGAGTTAATGGCAATGATAATTCATATTTTCAAGAGTTGAAAATTTAAGACATGAATAATCATTATTAACTCATAAATTGCTCCCGACCATAGGATCATCACGAGGATGGTGATTGATCCGGAAGGTTGGTGTACAATCGCTTCTCTTTAGTAGATGAGTCTTGAGTCTACGGTGTGGAGACACCAGAGCGAGAGTACAGGTACTCGTTAGAGAACGAGGGCACTGAGCGTGACCACCTCGAGTAGTCATTAGGGAAGTCTACCTTCTCGTCAATGACTGACTCGATGCTGCAGTAGTGTGTCTGGTTCTTTGACCTGAGATGCATCGGCAGTTCACCTTGAGGGTGTTATAGTTTGACTACACCATTACTCGGTCTCCTAGCCATATGGAATCCTGAGGTGTATGTTGGCTATGACATGTTCATTGTAGGAACTGGATTGCATCAAGATGGAATCTATCTACCTCGGTGGTAGAGGAGCAGCCCTATGATGATCATGAGAATCAAGTCCAGAAATCCATGGCCATGGTAGAGTGAAATAATAGAAAGAGTTTCTATTTAGATTTTCACATTGGACTTGAATCGAATGATTACATCATATGACAGAGACTAGGGTTTGACGAGTTCACCTTAACCCTAATCTGATCGGGGCTCAAGATAGAAGAACTTGAATCACACAGGTAGCTGCACCAAGAGGTTCGCATTCAGCTCTGATGGGTTGCCACCATATACTGCTAGGTGTCACTGGTGGATTTTGGGAGCAATTAGAATGATTTAGATGATCGATCATTCTAGCTGTTCGAATCAGAAGAGTTCTGATCCATCGAAAGGAGTTTCGATGATGTCGATGATAGAGATCATGACATATCCCATTACCATACAGAACTGAACCTAACTGGGTCACACAAACAAGGGTTTGAATCTGGTGATCATCAATTGAACTGATCCTAGTTCAATTGATCTGAATGAGATTCAATTAGGTTCAAGGAAATCGTGCTAGCACTCGATTGAACCTAACGTTCTTCTTTTGCTATCATAAATAAGTTGTCCTGTCTGAGCCAAAGGAGTTTGTGCTCAATCAGAGGCCTTCATATGGTCTGACTGGAGGTTGTCCAAGTCAGAAAAGGTTGTCTTATTTGTAAGACATTACCTGCCATTTTTGGTCACCTGCCATTTCTTGTTCTTTGACTTTGGTCAAAAGTCTACCTTTGACTGGTCAAACGTTGACCATTGACACTTTGACTTTTGACCACATGTCATGCACCTATTGGAGAGCTGGTGGGGGCCTGTCCCCCTGCCAGAACCTGGCAAGGAGAAGGGCGCACGCCACCCTAGGCGTGTGCCCAAGTTGGAGGAGCCTAGGAGTCCTTGTTGGACAAGGACTCCACCTCCTCTTTTGGATTCCAATTAGAGTTCTCCCTAAGAACCAACTTTGACTGGTCTTAGGTGCCCTCTAAGGAGGAATCCAGGGGACTCTATTCCCACCAATCAGATTTAGATCTGATTTCACAAAGGGTTGTGATTGGTTGGGAAGAAGAGGAGTTGGATCACAGTCAGTCTATAAATAAGACCCTATGCCCAACTCAAACATAGAAATTGAATTGAGATTAAAGTTTCCCACACCCCAAGGCTGCCTCTCCCCTCTTCCTCCATGCCAAACCATCTTCTCCCCTTGCTCTCCACATCCAAAAGGAGTTTTGGACCTTGGTTGGTGCGATCCAGATCAAAGAAAGGCGATCAAAAGCAAGAAGGCTGCACTGCTGCAAAGGACGACTGCAGATCTTCAAAAGGAGTTTTGAAGATCCTCCAGATCAGATCCAGATCTGATTTTTGGAGGTGTGATAGAGAAGAAGAGGATCTCCAGATCCAGTCCTGAGTGGATACCGGTAGAGGCCAGGCGCTTGCGTGGCTAGATCCAGAACCTTCCGCTGCAAACAGGATCATCAACAGGGTAATAGGATTACCCAAATCAGGTAAATTAAATTTGATTTAATTTATCTTTATTTTATTTTATTTATTAAAATAATAAGAATCAGATCTAAAATATCCCAAGATCTGATTGGATCAAGAGAAAAATTTTGAAATATATCTCTTGATCTGATCAGATCTGAACGAACCTGGTCCGGGAAATCAGGATTTCCCTTCAACTGGTATCAGAGCCATGGTTCTAAAATTATTTAGATCTAATTTTGAATTTATTTTAATTAGAAAATAAGTGATTTCAGATGTCACATGAGATGTGATCAGATCTGAAATAAAAAAAAATTAAAATTAAATGATTTGGATCTAAGATTAGAAGATATGCATGACTAGTTCTAGAATAGAATAGTTCTATAGAATAGTCTTGCATATTTTTGATTTAATCTGATTAAATCATATTTTAGATCTTTTTATTTACTATTTTTTGATATTATAAGTGTTATAATAACATCTAAAAAATAGCAAATAAAAATTATTTAATTTTTAAATATCATATGAGATATGATTGATGCATGTCTAGACTAGTTGTAGAATAGTTCTACATAATTGTCTAGATTAGAATTTATTTTGATTAGATCAATTTAAATCTAATTTTTTAGATTATTATGAGATAATTTAGATCTGAAAATATGCATGATTTGATACAAGAGATGTATGCAAAATATGCCATGATTAGATCTACTTTATATATGAGATATATGATATAGATCTGATATTGTTTTGTAGTATTGAATGTTCCTGATTAAGGCGTTCCTCTTGGCCGTCCGGTCATAAGAATGAAGAAGGGTTTAAAGGCCCTCTATTTCCATTCGATGGGGTGTTCTTATGATGTGTAGGGGTGCTGCGTGTTCGTCCTTAATCAGAAACCCAAAACTTACTTTCTGCAAAATCCTAGATCCTGAAACCCTAGGATTTATTGTGCATATTTTGTTTATGAACCCTACTTAATTAAGAATTAAGTTTATGGAATATTAATTAGGTCTAAAATTGAGAATTTTAGATCTAAGACATATTCATAATACTGGGTTCGGGCTTGGGTAGCTCAATTAGGTCTAAGCGGTTGATCAAACCAAATCAAGAGTTGGTTAGATGGGATCAACAATGCTTAAATTGATCAGCCTAATAGGATTAAGTCTGGGTCAAGATCGAGTCACGATCAAGCAAGACCTAATTAGGCTCAGAGGTTAGAGTCTGGATTGTAGGCTAACCCAATTGGTTCTGGCTCAACAATTTGGTATCTAAGGTAAGTTTGGCATAGACGATCGACTGGTTTTTAATTGGAAGCTACTCAACCTGAATGCGTTCTTGTACGAGTTAATGGCATATTCCTTCCACCGATCTCACTTACCTGGCCATATCTGTTGACACAGTTCTGATCTGAGGTGGTCAATAATCCGAGCTAACCCATGCCACTAGGTTAGTCATAATTGTTATGACTAAGCCAAGTCTAGTTTAATGAGACCTAAATCAATTCTCCCTAAGAAAAGATTAAGTCTGAGGTCTTCCACCATTGTAGATGTGCGGGCCCTTCCCGGGGTTGATTGTTCTCGACTGGATACAGTGGCTCAGTTGCACTGGAAGATGCAACCATGTCTATTAGGCATTGGATGCTATGGGCTGGAGGATGAGTTGGGCTCAATATTTCGGATACGGTGAGAGACTCAATTAGGAACCCAGTCTATGCAAATGGTGGGTCTGACTTAACTAAGGAGTGGATCAATATTCTGGATACAGTGAGATTCATGAATTAGAGACCAAGTTCGGGTGCACCATGATTAGAGAATCATTGAACAAGAGTTGTTCACTCATTGGCTAACCCATCACCAATAACTGTTAGGTGAGGTGATGAGTCAGTTGGTGAGACCGCACCACCCACTAGAAATCATTAATCATGGAGATTTTCGCATCTCTACAGAGGGAGTGTAGGGATCCAAGAAAATAGTGGGAAGCTAATTTGTTTAAAAATAAAATCCCTTAACAAATTGGTCAAGTCAAAATTATAATATCTAACTAGAATCTTTGACTCTCTACAGAAAAATGTCTGCGTCCAACCCATTGGCACGTATCCTGGACACACATAAACTGACTAGACCCAATTATAAAGATTGGCTCAAGAACTACAAAATTGTTTTGGATTCTGAGAAGTTAACCCATGTATTGGACCAGGACCCTCCCACCTTACCAGCCCGTCCATCTGTTGAACAGAGAGCGTCTCTAGAAAAATGGATTGACGAAGATAATAAGGCCAGATATTACATGTTGGGCTCGATGTCTGATGAGCTCCAGCACCAACATGAGGATATCGGGACTGCTTGCCAAATGTTGGCTCACCTGCAGGAGATGTTTGGTGAACAGAGTCGCGCAGCCAAATATCAAGTCACAAAATGACTTTTTAAGGCTAAGATGCATGATGGATAGTCAGTCCAAGATCACTGTCTGACAATGATCAAAGACATGGAAGAGCTTGAGAAGCTCGGTGTGAAGTTAGACTTGGACCTGCAGAATGATATTATTCTGTAATCCTTGACTAATGCATATGGGCAATTCATCATGAATTACCACATGCATAAACTTCAGAATTCCTTGGCCGAGTTAATGAATATGCTGGTTACCGCTGAGCTTTCTTTGAAAGATTCTAAAGGCTCAGTTCTTGCTATGGAATGGACTTCTTCCAAAAGAAAGTCTTATGGAAAGAAAAAGAAGTCTGTGAAAAAGCAAAAGGTGGAAGGATCTAAGAAGAAGAAAGCAGAACTGAAGAAAAAGGCCGATGTCAAAGGAAAGTGTTTCCATTGCAACAGCGACGGCCATTGGAAGTGGAACTGCCCTACTTACCTGGCCACCCTAAAGAACAAGAAGGAAGGTCCTTCTGGAGGTATGCTCATTATTGAGTCTACCTTACAATATTCTTCTGCATCCATGTTGATGCTTGACTCTGGATTTCTAGTGCTCATCTGTGCACTTCTACTGATAGGGGTCTTAAGGATAGCAGGAGCTGAGGGATGGAGACCATGATCGACCGCATCGGGTAATGGAGCAAGAGTTGCGTGCAGTAGCCGTGGGAACATTACCTCTGTGATTACCATCTAGTTTAGACTTAGTTTTTACAAGGACTATTATTTTGTGCCTTACAGCTAGCAGGAATTTGATTTCTGTGTTATGCTTAGCACAGAAGGTTATGTGATCACCTTCTTTAAGAACCATTGTAACATCTTTATGAAAGAAATAAAATGGCAAATGATTTTCTTTAATGGTCTTTATCAGACTACATGTGATACTATTCTAACCGTCGAAGCAAAATGTGAATGCCAAACACCTCGGATAGTCCCAAATGCAGATCATCTATTGGCACCCTGGAATTAGGTCATAGCAGAAAGACTAGAAATCAACAAATGGAGAAAAATGGGCTATGAAGTCCATTTAACTTCCGAGTCATATCCAATTTGACCATGTCTTCAAGCAAAAGACTAAACTTCTTTTTGGACATGGGAGAGGCCAGATCTCCTTGCCCTAACATACAGATGTGTGACCCGCCATTTGATGTTGCCGGGTAGAGGCAACATTTCTGTCTACTTCCATTACCTTTACGATGATCTTGTCTAGGTATAGGGATATGTGTATCTTATTGAGACATAAAGTCTGAAGCCTTGAAAAGTTCAAAGCAATTCAGACATGGAAGAGATAAAACAAAACAATAGAAAAAACCATTAAGGACTCTTCGATCAGATCGAGGAGGTGAAACCTTAGCCGGGGAATTTCCTAGACTAATCTTAGGGAAAAATGCATAGTTCTCAATGGCATCCCCCAGAACACCTCAACTCAACGGGGGTTTCAGAATGGGGAGAACTCGGACACCATTAATATGGTTCGGTCCTGATGAGCTTCACGACCTCCCTGATTTTCTTGGGGACACTCATTGTAACTTCAATTTATCATACTGAATAGGGTTTCCATCTAAAACTGTTCCTACCACACCGTAATGAGATATGGGCACGGTAAGAAGACCAAGTCTGAGTCATCTCAGAATTTGGAGGTCGTTGTCCAGCTATGTCAAAGACGAACAAGCGGACAAGTTAGAGTTTTAGGTCCTTTAGAGCATCGATCATAGATATCCTAAAAGAGTCATTAGAGATACTATTTCTTACATTCTAGAAGACCATATAGTGATTGTGAGTCGACATGCCATCTTTCTTTGAAAAAAGGTTTATTCAAGATAGCCGGCATTGGAAAATAGATCAAGCTTGCATGAGAAAGTCTCACAAGCAGAATAGAGCTAAGGACCAAGTGGAAACCAAATCAAAGTTGAGCATTCAAGAACACTTACCTCTCCACCTCGTAGATCAGGAAAGAGCTTTCCCATCCTCCATGAAAGATATTAGTCATTGGTTTCAGAGATGTAGAGGAAATGTTCCTCGTAGAGTAATGGTGCTCAGTGGTGATGATCCCAAACACTATACGAGGGATATCAGATATCGACTCCGAGAAATAGGCTTAGGAGCCAATGCAGCTCAGAGAATTGACTCGTCATGCATCTCAAAACCAAGTCTGGACCCTTGGTAGCATCCACCAGCAAGGTATAGTACTATTGATGTAAATGGGATCTTCAAGAGAAAGATTGGTGCAGATGGGAAATGTTGGAACATTCAAGGCTGACTATGTGGCAAAAGATTATAGTCAATGCAAAAGGCAATACATAGGATTACCTTTTCCCAGTGGCTAGGCTAAAATTCATCCGCACATTGGCTTCGCCGTGCGGCTATTTCCGATAAGAAATATGGCAAATGGAGTGAAAATGGCATTCTCTTGAACGGATCATCTTGAGAGAAGAATATCTATATGAACAGCTGCTAGGTTTTCACATCCAGTGATGCCGGATCACCAAGGTTTGCAAGCTGCAAGATCCATATATGGACTAAGCAAGGCATCTCGAAGCTGGAAACACTCGTTTCAATATAGTGATCAAAATGTTTGGTTTCATCAAAATGAGAGGGAACCATGTATTTTCAAATGGGTCATCTAGAGAGCCCTGTTGTCTCCCTCCTCGTATTGTACGTGGAATACATCTCCTTAATTGGGAATTGATATTTTCCACTGTGAACATCAGTACAAGATGTGGTTGGTCCAAGGAATTCTCCCATGAAAAAAGACCTAGGTGAAAAGCATCTTCCTTATTACTAGGAATTTTAAGGTCTATAGGGATATGACCGAATTAGTATGCGATCTAGGACTTCATTAGAAAGATGTGCATAGAGAAAGTAGCTAAAGAGGTTTAGTATGGAAACTCTAAGAAGGGATTTAATATCCTTCGACATCGTATTCATCTTTCCAAGAAGATGTCGCCGTAGCAGCACACTGAGAAAATATGGAACCCATGAGCAAGATCCTTATGCTTCTGTAATAGGGAGCTCATTGTATTGCAATGACTATTACAGACCTGATATAAGCCCATGCTTGAGTGTATACAAAGCAGATACAGCAAATCCAGGTTGAAGAACACTGGAACTTCTATGAAATTGTATCCTTAAGTACTTAAAGAACTACGGTATTTGGGATTGCTGGATTTTGATAACGGAGAAACTCAAAGTCCAGGAGAACACAGGATCGGATTTCAGTCCGATATAGATCGATCGAAAGTCGACCGATTCTAAGTCTGTTTGTGTTGGCAATTGGTAGTTGTCAGTTGGAAGAGTTCCAAGCAAAAGGTGGATAGCAGATTCCACCATGAAGCAGAATATATCGCTGCTCATCCAGAGGCTGCAAGGAAGCATCTACTATTGGATACAAGAAGTCTTGCTGCAGAAATTGGAGTATGCCATATCAGATGCCATTCCTCTATTACGCGCACCAACAATGGTCCATAGCCCTTGCTAGGAGTCGAGGTTCACAGAAATCTAAGCATATTGAGTGCAGATATTCACCTCATCCGCGATTCACCTTGGAAAAGGTTTAATGTCAGGTCAAGAGAGTTCAACTCCGCAGATAACGTGGCAGACCCACTTTACAAAGCCATTGGCCGCAGAGATCGAGCCACCTTGAGAAGATGGGACTTAGAACTTGTAGCTAATTTGCTTTAGGGATAAGTGGCAAGATTGTTTAGATATATGTGCCCAGAAGCCAGAATTGGGCCAACACTTGTAATACACTTCTAGGACAATAATGTAATTTTGACTAAAAGAAATAAATGGGTATTTTCTATGCACATATGGTGTATTTAGTGTCTGTGAGGCATCCTTTGAGTTAATGGCAATGAAATTCATATTTTCAAGAGTTGAAATTTAAGACGATGAATATCATTATAACTGCTAAATTGCTCCCGACCATAAGATTCATCACAGGATGGTGATTGATCCAAAGGTTGGTGTACAATCGTTTCTCTTCAGTTTAGATGAGTCTTAAGTCAATGGTGTGGAGACATCGGAGCGATGAGTACAGGTACTCATGTAGAGAAGAAAGGGACTGAAACTGATTGCAGCTGAACACTCGAGTAGTCATAGAGGAGTCTACCTTCTCGTCGATGACTGACTCGTTGCCTGTAGTAGTGTATCTGGTTCTTTGACCTGAGATGCATCGGCAGTTCACCTTAGGTGTTATAGTTTGACTACACCATTACTTGGTTCTCCAGCATATGGAACCCTGAGGTGTATGTGGCTATGACATGTTCATTTAGGAATGGATGACATTAAGATGAATCTATTACCTCGGATGTAGAGGAGCAGGCCTATTGATGTGATCATGAGAATCAAGTCCAGAAATCCATGGCCATGGTAGAGGAAATAATAGAAAGAGTTTCTATTTAGATTTTCACATTGGACTTGAATCGAATGATACATCATATGACAGAGGACTACGGTTTGACGAGTTTTACCTTAACCCTAATCTGATCGGAGCTTAAGATAGAAGACTGAATCACACAGTAGCTGCAATGAGAGGTTCGCATTCAGCTTGATGGGTTGCCACATATACTGCTAGGTATCACTGATGGATTTTGGGCAATTAGAATGATTTAGATGATGATCATCTCTAGCTGTTCGGAATCAGAAGAGTTCTGATCCATCGAAACGAGTTTCGATGATGTCGATGATGGAATCATGGACATATCCCATTTACCATACAGAACTGAACCTAACTGGATCACACAAAACAAGGGTTTGAATCTGGTGATCATCAATTGAACTGATCTAGTTCAATTGATCTGAATGAGATTCAATTAGGTTCAAAGGAAATCGTGCTAGCACTCGATTGAACCAACGTTCTTCTTTTGCTATCATAAATAATTATCCTATCTGAGCCAAAGGAGTTTGTGCTCAATCAGAGGCTTCATATGGTCTGACTAAGGTTGTCCAAGTCAGAAAAGGTTGTCTTATTTGTAAGAATTACCTGCTATTTTTGTCACCTGCCATTTCTTTATTCTTTTGACTTTGTCAAAAGACTCTATTGACTTGTCAACATGACATTGACCCTTTGACTCTTGACTACATGTCATGCACCTATTGGAAGCTGTGGGGGCCTGTCCCCCTACAGAACCTGGCAAGGAGGAGGGCGCACGCCAAGGGTGGCATTGAGCCAAGTTTGAGGAGTCTTGAGTCCTTGTTGAGACAAGGACTCCACCTCTCTTTTGGATTCCAATTAGAGTTCTCCCAAAACCAACTTTGACTAATCTTAGCACCTTCTAAGTTAGGAATCCAGGGACTCTATTCCCACAATCAGATTTAGATCTGATTCACAAATGGGTTGTGATTGGTTGGGAATAAGAGAAGTTGGATCACAGTTCAGTCTATAAATAAGACCCTGTGCCCAACTCAAACATTAGGAAATGAATGAGATCAAAGTTTCCCATGCCCAAGGCTCCTTCCTCCCTCTTCCTCCACACGAAACCATCTTCTCCCCTGCTCTCCATGTCCAAAAGGAGTTTTGAACCTTGGTTGGTGCGATCCAGATCAAAGAAAGACTATCAAAAGCAAGAAGGCTGCACTGCTGCAAAGGATGACTGCAGATCTTCAAAAGGAGTTTTGAAGATCCTTCAGATCAGATCCAGATCTAATTTTTGGAGGTGTGATAGAGAAGAAGAGAATCTCCAGATCCAGCCTGAGTGGATACCGATAGAGGCCAGGCGCTTGCGTGGCTAGATCTAGAACCTTCCGCTACAAACAGGATCATCAATAGGGTAATAGGATTACCCAAATCAGGTAAATTAAATTTGATTTAATTTATCTTTATTTTATTTCTATCATTAAAATAATAAAATCAAATTTGAAACATCCCAGATCTGATTGGAATCAAAAGAAAAATTTTGAAATATATCTCTCGATCTGATCAGATTTGAACGAACCTGATCTGAAAAATCAGGATTTTTCTTCAATGGCATGATAAGAAATCAAGTCTAAGTCATCTTAGAATTTGAAGTTGTCCAGCTCATGTCAAAAGATAATAAGCGGATAAGTTAGACTTTAGGTCCTTTAGAGCTCGATTTATAGGATATCCTAAAGAGTCATTAGAATATTATTTCTACATTCCAGAAGATCATAATGTAATTGTGAGTCAACATGCCATCTTTCTTAAAAAATAGTTTATTCAAGATAGCGGCATTGGAAAGCAGATCAAGCTCGAGGAGAAAGTCTCACAAGAGCAACTAGCTAAGAACCAAATGAAACCAAATCAGGTTAAGCCAATCCATTTACTACCTCCTCCACTTCGTAGATCGAAAAGAATTTTCCATCTCCTTAAGAGGTACTTAGGTACTATTTCAGAGGAAGTAGAAAAAATGTTCCTCATAGGTAAAGAGGTTCATGGTGATGATCCCAAAACCTATAATGAGGCGATATCGGATATCAACTCCAAGAAATGGGTAGAGGCAATAAAGTCAGAAATTGACTTGATGCACTCAAACCATGTCTGAACCTTGGTAGATCCAACAGAAGGTATAGTACCTATTGGATGTAAATGGATCTACAAGAGAAAGATTGGTGTAGATGAAAATGTGGAGACATTCAAAGCTAGATTAGTGGCAAAAAATAGTCAACGCGAAGGCATTGACTATCAGAATACCTTTTCGCCAGTAGCAATGCTAAAATCCATTCGCACACTACTTGCTATTGTAGCCTATTTTGATTATGAAATATGACAAATGGACGTAAAAATAGCATTCTTAAATGAATATCTTGAGGAAGATATCTATATGGAATAGTCGCTAGGTTTCACATCCAGTGATGATAATCATAAGGTATGCAAGCTACAAAGGTCTATATATGGACATAAGCAAGCATCTCGGAGCTGGAACACTTGCTTTAATGATGTGATCAAATTATTTGGTTTCATCAAGAACGAAGAGGAGCCATGTATCTTCAAAAAGGTCAGTGGGAGTGCTGTTGTTTTCCTCGTATTATACGTCGATGACATCCTCCTTATTGGGAATAAAATTCCCATGTTGACCATAGTTAAAATGTGGTTATCTTAAAAATTCTCCATGAAAGACCTAGGAGAAGCATCCTTTATTCTAAAAATTAAGGTCTATAGAGATAGACCGAAATAGGATGCTAGGACTTTCAGAGAAAATGTACATAGAAGAAGTGCTAAAGAGGTTTAGCATGGAAAACTCTAAGAGGGGTTTGGTACCCTTCAGACATGGCATTCATCTTTCCAAGAAAATGTGCCCTAGCACACCTGAGGAAATAGAATACATGAGCAAAGATCCCTTATGCTTCAGTAATAGCGGAGCCTCATGTATAGCCATGTTATGTACACGACCTGATATAGCCATGCTGTGAGTGTCACAAGCAGATATCAGTTGAATCCAGGTGAAGAACACTGGACTTTTGTGAAATGTATCCTTAAGTACTTGAGAAGAACTAAGGATATGTTGTTGGTCTTTGGTAATGGAGAACTCCAAGTCTAGGGATATACAGACTCGAATTTTATGTCCGATGTAGATGATCGAAAGTCGACATTTGTGAGTCTGTTTGTGTGAAATGGTGGAGCTGTCAGTTGGAAAAATTCCAAGCAGACAGTGATAGTAGATTCCACCATGGAAGTAGAATACATCGCTGCATCAGAAGCTACAAAGGAGGCATTCTGGTATAAAAAGTTTGTCGCAAAGATTAGAGTAATGCCATCAGATGCCATTCCTCTATACTATGATAATAATGGCACCATAGCCCTTGCTAAGGAGCCGAGGTCCTACCAAAAATCCAAGCACATCGAGCAGCGATACCACCTCATCCACGATTACCTTGAGAAGGATTATGTCGAGGTTAAGAGAGCCGACTCCGCAGACAATGCGGCGGACCTGCTTACAAAGCCGTTGGGCCAGCAGAAGATCGAAACCTATCTTGAGAAGATGGAACTTAGATTTGTAGCCAATTGGCTTTAGGTCAAGTGAGAGTTTGTTAGATATGTGTGCCCTAGAAGCTAGAAGTGGTTGACACTTGTAATACACTTCTCAGGGCAAAATTATAATTTTGACTATAAATAATAAAATGGATTATTTTCTATTATAAATGTATATTTAGTGTCTGTGATACATCCCTTGAGTTAATGGTAATGATAATTCTTATTTTCAAGAGTTGAAAATTTAAGACATGAATTTTCATTTATTAACTCATAAAATGCTCCTGACCGTAAGATCATCATGAGGATGGTGATTGATCCAAAAGGTTAGTGTACAATCACTTTATTATAGTAGATGAGTCTTGAGTCTAAGGTGTAGAGACACCGGAGTGGGAGTACAGGTACTCGTTAGAGAATGAGGGTACTGAGCGTGACCACCTCGAGCAGTCATAAGGAAGTCTACCTTCTCCTCGATGACTGACTCGAAGCTGCAGTGGTGTGTCTGATTCTTTGACCTAAGGTGCATCAACAGTTCACCTTGAGAGTGTTATAGTTTGACTGCACCATGACTCGATCTCCTAGCCATTCGAAATCTTGAGGTGTTTGTTTGCTATAGCGTGTTCATTGTAGGAATTGGATTGCACCTAGAGGGAATCTATCTACCTCGGTGGATAAGGAGCAGCCCTATGATGATCATGAGAATCAAGTCTATAAGCCCATGGCCATGGTAGAAAGTAAAATAATAGAAAGAGTTTCTATTAAGGTTTTCACATCGGATTTGAATCGAATGATTAAATCATATGATAGAAATTAGTGTTTGACGAGTTCACCTTAACCGTAATCTGATCGAGGTTCAAGATAGAAGAACTTAATCACACAAGTAGCTACACCGAGAGGTTCATTTTCAATTTTGATGGGTTACCATCATATACTGCTAGGTGTCACTGATGGATTTTGGGAGCATTTAGAATGATTTAGATGATCAATCATTCTAATTGTCTGAATCAGAAGAGTTCTGATCCATCGAAAGGAGTTTCGATGATGTCAATGATGGAGATCATGACATATCCCATTACCATACAGAACTGAACCTAACTGGATCACACAAATAAGGACTTTGATCTAGATATCATCAATTGGACTAATCTAATTCAATTGATTTCAATTAGATTCAATTATGTTCAAGAAAATCGTGCTAGTAGCCGATTGAACCTAATGTTCTCCTTTTATTATTATTAAAAAATTATCTTGACTGAGATAAATGAGCTTGTGCTCACCCAGGTACCTTTACTTGGTCTGACTGGAGCTTGTCTAGGTCAGAAAAGGGTTATCTTAATTTATGAGATAAATTTGAGATAATACCTGCCATTTTTCGTCATCTGCTAAATCTTGTCCTTTGACTTTGGTCAAACGTTGACCTTTGACCCTTGGACATCTGCCCATGTGTCATGCACTTATTGGAGAGAAGATAGGGGCTTGCCCCTTATCTAGAATTTGGGAAGGAGGGGGTGCACACCTAGGATGGCGTGCGCCCATGGATAGGGATGCCTGGAGTCCCATACGGATGGGACTCCAGGTTACTTCTTGGATTCAACTTAGGTGACCATTACCTATAGACTTTGACCAGTCTTAGGCACCATCTAGGGATGAATTTATGGAGCTCTCATCTGATTGGATCAGGTGATGTCATCCCATCAATCAGATTTAGATCTGAGTGCACGAAGCAACGCGATTGGCTGGGATGATGTGGCACTGTATGGTGTAGCAGGGTCTATAAATAAACCCTATCTGCACCCAGCTTCAAAAGAGTTTCTCTTAGCCCATGCCCCAAGGCTGCCCCTCCCCTCCTCCACACCATCTTCAGATCCTCTCTCTCCTCTCCATGCCCAAAGGAAGTTGGGCTTTAGTTTGGTGCGATCCAGACAAGAAAAGGTTGACAAGAAAGGAAGAAGGCTGCACTACTACAGAGACAACTGCTGATCTTCAGAAGGAGTTTTGAAGATCCTCCAAATCAGATCCAGATCTAATTTTTGGAGAAGTGATAAAGAAGAAGAAGATCTCTAGATTCTACCTAAGTAGATATTGGTAGAGGCTAGGTGCTTGCGTGGCTAGATCCAATACCTCAAGCAATCAGCAAGATCATCAAAGGGTAATCGGATTACCCACATCAAGGTAAAAATTAAATTAGATTTAATTTAATTTAATTTAATTTATTTTTATTTTATTAGATCTATAAAATTAGATTTGAAATATCTTAGATCTAATACGGATGCTTGAGAGAAATTTTTGAAATATCTCTCTTGATCCGATCAAATCTGAATGAACCTTATATGAGAAATCAGGATTTTTCCTTCACCAACATCTTGAGTATTTATTAGATACTTAAAGATTCTTTTAATTGATAATACATATGATTCCTTAGAATTTGATTGATAATGCACATACATACATACACTAAACATTATGTCCGGCCTACCTATAGTTAAATATAGTAAAGATCCAATCATACCTCGATATAGCTTAGAATCTATTACTTTTGTTTTTGGGTCTTGATCAAGCTTGCAACTTGTGCTCATAGGGATGCCACTTCCTTTGACATTCTCCATCCTAAATTTTTTTAACATTTTCTTGATCTATTTGCTTTAGTTAATGAAGATCCCCTCATTTGATTGCTTGATTTGAAGTTCGAGGAAAAAGTTCAGCTCTCCCATCATGCTCATCTCGAACTCGTCCTGTATAAGACTAGTAAATTCTCTACACAAATCTTCATTAGTAGCACCAAATACTATATCATCAACATATAATTGGACAATCGATAGATCACTTGATTTTCTTTTAATAAATAATATTTTATCAATGTTACCTCTTTTAAAATCATTGTTTAATAAGAACTTACTGAATCTATCATACCAAGCCCTAGGTGCTTGTTTTAATCCATATAGTGCTTTCTTAAGTTTATATACATGATTAGATAATTCTTGACTTTCAAAGCTTGGAGGTTGTTCTACATAAACTTCTTCCTCAATTAAATCATTTAAGAATGCACCCTTTACATCCATTTGAAAAGATTTAAAGTTCATGAAATATGCAAATGCTAAGAGCAATCTAATAGCTTCAAGTCTAGCTACGGGTGCAAAGGATTCATCAAAATTAATACCATCTTCTTGATTGTACCCTTGTGCAATCAATCTAGCCTTTTTTCTAATTACATTGCTCTTCTCATCTAGTTTATTTCTAAAGACCTATTTTGTACCAATTACAAGAAAATTTTTAGGTCTTTCAACTAATTCCTAAACTTTATTTCTTTCAAATTGGTTTAACTCTTCTTGCATTGCTAATATCCAATTTGGATCTTTTTCAGCTTCAATTATAATTTTAAGTTCTAGATGGAATACAAATGCAATATGATTCGTAGCTTCTCTAAATGATGATCTAGTTTTAACTCCTTGAGATAGATCACCTATTATTAATTCCTTAGGATGATTATGATTGTACCTTCATTCCTTTGGTAAGTTGGATGTACCTTGATCATCTTGGAAATGTGGTATTATTTCTTCTACTTCTTGCTCTTTATTTTCTTTTTCTTGAGAGGGAATATCTTCAAGTGATATATCTTTCATTTTATTTTCTAAAATTTTTGTATTCACATCAAGCTCTTCTTCTCTTATTATAAGAGAGTTAATTTCATCAAAAATTACATGTACGGATTCTTGCACAATCAATGTTCTTTTATTAAATACTCTATATGCTCTACTATGTGATGAATATCTGAGAAAAATTTCTTCATCTGATTTTGCATGAAACTTTCCAAGCTTATCTTTACCATTTATAAGAATAAAACATCTACATCCAAAGATTTTAAAATAAGAAATATTTAGTTTCTTTTCTTTATAGAGTTCATATGGAGTTTTCTTTAAGATTGGTCTAATTAGAGCTCTATTTAGCATATGGCATGTTGTGTTATAGCTTCCACCCAATAATATTTTGGAAAATTGCTTTCATAAAGTATGGTTCATGCCATTTCAATCAATATCCTATTCTTTCTTTCTACCACTCTATTTTGTTGGGGTCTTCTAGGTGCTGAAAAGTTATGATTGATTCTATTTTTAGAACAAAAATTTTGAAATTTTTGATTTTCAAATTCCATGCCATGATCACTTCTTATATATAAAATATTATATTTTTTTCTTTTATTATTTTATTAAATAGATCAACAAACATATCAAAAGCATCATCTTTATGTGATAAAAATAAAATCCATGTATATCTTGAAAAATCATCTATTACTACAAAGCCATATTTTTTTCCTCCAAGACTAGTAGTCGAAATAGGTCCAAACAAATCCATATGGAGTAATTCTAGAGGTCTAGTAGTTGAAACAATATTTTTGGATTTAAAGAAAGATTTTATTTATTTACCAAGTTGGCATGCTTTGTTCATTTTATCCTTCTCAAAATTTATTTTAGGTAATCCCTTTACTAAATCAAGTTTAATTAATCTTGCTAGAGAGTCCATACTTGTATGAACTGATCTATTATGCCAAATTCAACTTGATTCATTTAGTTTAGCATTCATAGCAACAAAACAATTAATATTCTAATTCTTAAGTTCATCAAGATCAATAATGTAAACATTTTGATATCTTTTTTCTATAAATTTAATACTTTCATCTATAGAGCTAGTTACAATACAATGAGATGATTTGAATGAAATATTAAAGTTATTATCACAAAGTTAACTTATACTAAGTAAGTTATGTATTAGTCCTTCAACATATAAGACATCTTCTATGCTAGTAGAGGGTGTTATCAAGATATTAATGAGACCAATGATTTTTTCTTTATCATTATCTCCAAATGTTACAACACCTCCATCTTTAGCTTTAAGAAAGATAAATTATGATTTATCTTCTGTCATGTGCCTTGAGCATCTGCTATCAAAGTACCACCATCTTTTAACTCTTATGGATGCCAAGCACACCTCATCCTCTAATACCATAAGACAAAGATTGGCTTTTTCTTCTCTTAGACATTCTTCTTCACTTGAAGATGAGTCTTCGTCACTGCTCCATGTTATTTTTAATACTTTCTTTCTTGATTTCTTTGAGCTCTTCTTTAACAATGGACAGTCCATTCAAAAATGTCTAGGCTTCTTACATTCATAGCAAGTGATTCGATCTTTTGCTTTTTCTCTTTCTCTTTCTTTGCTCCCTTCGTCCTTGCTAAAATTTCTTTTTCTTGGTTCAAACTTCTTCCTTCTTTTCATGAATTTCTTGAACCTTCTAGTAATTAGTGCCATTTCTTCATCATCCTTCGAGTCTTCTTCAGAGTCGCTTTCCTCTTCATATATGATAGCAGCTTTGAGTGCTATACTCTTCTTTTTCTTCACTTCCTCTTCTTGTCTTTGATTCATGTTCAGCTCATGGGTCATAAGAGAACCAATGAGCTCTTCCAATGCTAACTTGTTTAAGTTTTTTGCTTCTTGAATGGTAGTCATCTTTAGCTCCCAATTCTTTGGCAAGGACCTAAGAATTTTTCAGACAACATATCACTATTAGCATAATCTCTTCCAAGGCTTTTCAAACCATTCAAAATATTAGTGAACCTAGTAAACATTTCAATGATGGTTTCATGTGGTTCTATTCTAAATAATTCATACTTATATACCAACATATTTATCTTAGACTCCTTGACTTGATTAGTACCCTCATGGATAACTTCAAGTCTATCCCAAATTTTTTTGATGGATGAACATGTTGATATCCTATTAAACTTATTAGCGTCCAAAGCATAATATAAGACATTCATTGCTTTGGTGTTAAGTTGAGCTTTCTTCTTATTATGTTCATCTCAATCCTTTTTAGGTTTTGGGATGGACATTCCATCAATAATAATTGTTGGTGTGTGAGGGCCTACCATAATGATATTCCACATGTCATAGTCTTATGCTTGGATGAATATCCTCATTCATGCTTTCCAATATGTATAGTTTGTTCCATTAAATAGTGGAGGATTATTGGTTGATTGCCCCTCAATCAATGGAGTCCCAATTAGGGTTGCAATGTGATCTTTAGCTCTTTGATAGCTTGATCAACAACTAATACTAGAGCATCCGCTCTGATACCACTTGTTGCCCAAGTATGGCTACCCAAGAGCGGGATTGAATTGGATATTTTAAATTTTAAGCTTATGATATAAGTAGATTGATCTAATTAAATGCCAACAAATAAGCTATGTAATGTGCAGTGAAGAAAATCAATAGAACAATAATATGCAATCACAAACATAATGATTTTATTATGGTTCAGTGTCAACTCAGCACCTATGTCTACTTCCAAAGTAAACCACTTAGGAATTCAACTATAATCACTAGGCTTGATTATAGTTCGATTGTTTTACTTGGGCTTACAATTCAATCCAATTGATTTTGACCTTGGTTCACCAACTACAACCATACAATGATTATTTCTTCGGACTAACAATCAACCCCGATTGATTTTTACTTTGGCTCATCAATCACAACCATACACCATCCAACTTTAGGCTTGGACTAACCCAAGTTTCTCACCCCAAGAAACTTGAAATAAATATGAAAAATACAATGAATAAAATAAAAACAAACTCTTTGAATCTTAAGAGAAGAAAATTTGGGAGCTTGGCTTGTAGGCTTGATTTCTTCTCTTTGAGTGCTTGAAAGAAGTAGGAGTTGATCTTCAATGGTGTTGGCCTAACTTCTCTCTGATTGAGGATGTTGGAAGTAAAGAAAAAATTCTATTTTCCACCACAGGATCGTGTAGATCTGATTAGATCTGAGATGAATTTTTTTAAAAATTTTTAAATAATCTAATTTAATCTAAGAGTTCTCAGATCTAATCATGATGATCTGATATTAAAAATTAAAATAAAAATTAAATTAGATTTAATATCATACCTTGTTTGAATAATCTGATTATCCTACAATAATCCTTATGTTTTCTAAGGTTCTGAAAGCAGCCATGCACACACCTAGCCTCTACCAGTATCCACTCAAGAAAGATCTAGACATCTTCTTCTCACAAATTTTTTCTCCAAAGATCAGATCTGAATCTGATCTGGTAGTTCTTCAAAAAATTTCTGAAGGTAGTGTGTCCGTCTAACAAACATCGTCACGTACATGCTTAACTCTTCACAAATTTGATTGGATCTTCTTCTTAGATTTGTGTCTAACTATTTAGGCATGTAGAAGTGAGGAAGAGAGAGGATAGAGGGGGTGTGGGATATCTGTAATGGTAGCCTTTGAGTATGAAAAATATTTCTACATGAAGAGTCTTGGCATAAGGGTTCTTATACTAAACCATAGCGCCAAGTTAGAGTCCCTCTTTGACCAAAATCCTTATTTTTCTGACCATTGAGACCCCTAAACTTGATCTCTATGAAAATATCTAGATCACATTTGATTTTGATGCCAAAAATCAATTTGAAAGGTGGTGGCATGAGTAGATAAGGAAGAGTCCACGGTGCCTAGGACCCTTCCATCAAGAGTTTAATTTGAATCAAACTGTATCATAACTTAGTCTAGATACCTTCAAAAATTATAAAATTTGGTACACCCAATGCATAATTCATGCTCTATCACATATCCAAAAATTAAATTAAAATAATTTTTAAAAAGATTTTTAGAAGCATCTGATCAGGTGATCCTCAATTCTCTCAAATAAGTCAACTTTTGACCCTAGTCCAAGTTGACTATGAATGGATTTAATTTCTACAATTAATCTGGCCTGGACTTTTTTCAGTCAGATGAAAATAAATCCATTCAAAATATAAGAATGAGTTAAATCAAATTTAACTTAGTTGCGATGAATCAGAAAGATTTTAGAAGGAGAAAGTCAGGCTCAATCATGTGCTAGCACGATTACCTTGAACCTGATTGGATCTATCCAAATCAATCGAACTAGGTTAACTCAATTGATGACATCCAGATCCAAATTCTTATTTGTGTGATCTAGTTAGGTTCAATTTTGTATGGTAATGGGATATGTCATGATCTCTATCATCGACATCATCGAAACATATTTTGATGGGTCAGAACTTTTCTGATTCATACAATTAGAATGATTGATAATCAAAATTATTCTAATTACTCCTAAAATCTACTAGTGATACCTAGCAGTATATGGTGGCAACCCATCATAACTAAAAGTGAACCTCTCAGTGCAATTACTGTGAGCTCAAAAGTGGCACTCCCAAGTCCTAGAAATATGAGAAGATAGGTCATGAGAAGACAGGAGCGAGCCGAAAGAAGAATCAGTCTCAATAGCAAAGTTCAGAAATTGGGCTGGTTCATACTGAGACTGAGCCAACTTAGTTGGAAATTGGGTTGGCTCAATCTAGGACTGGGTCGGCTAGGTCTCAGAGAAAAATTCAGATGGAAAGTAGTATTTTTAGACTATTGGCATGGTACATAACTGGCTTAGTTTTCACAGGTTATTATTTTATGTACGTGGATTGTTTGAATTTAGGGCATTTTTCTATGAGCTTGGACTTGGCCCTTTGTAAAGTATATTTACTGAAAATAGGTCAAGATTGTAATGGTGCTGAAATATACTGAATAAAAGCTCTTTTCTCTCAAAAATCTCTTCTTCTTTATTCTTTAATTTATTTGATTATGCTTCCGCATAAATCTTTGAGAAGTACTTTTTTGTTACTTGGCTAATCACTAGCGGCCATGTCGATCCATATGGAAAGAGCACATATTTCCAACATTTGGTATCAGAGCAGTGTTGCATGGAAGAAAGGAAGACACTTAGGATTTACTACATCCAGGATCTGTTGCACTAGGTTTTATCCTAAAACTTCTAATTTGCTTTGTGGTTGTCTCTAGATTGAGGTGGAGATTATTTACATGGAGGAACGATGATACAAAAGTTCGAAAAGAGGATGTAAGGCTAGTTAGATCTTCTTTGAAGGGTGGTTTTACTGGTGTGTGAGATCGTGAAGGGTGTTAGAGATTTATTCTTGACTTGTCTGAAGTCATCGAATCAATTGAATTTAAGGTGGATTTTGAGAAGTTTGACGGCAAGTGAAACTTTACTCTATGGAAGCAAAGAGTAAAGGACTTGTTGGTTCAGCAGAGGATCTACAAGATCTTGACAAAAGAAAGGTCGGAAAAGATTAGTGCTGAGGATTAGGAAGAGTTGGAGGAAATTGCTTTTAGCACAATCCAGATGTGCTTGGCCAATTAGGTTTTGCCCGAAGTTTGCATAGAAACTATGGAAAAGGGGCTCTAGGAGAGACTGGAGAACACATACATGGGGAAGAACATGACGAATAAGCTGTGGTTGAAGAAACAGCTGTATAGTCTGAGGATGCCCGAAGGCAGAGATCTTGTTGCACATATCCAAAGGTTCAATCAGGTGTGTTCTGAGGTGATAAGTTTGGATGTGAAGATCGACAAGGAGGATCGGATATTGCTGCTATTATGTTCTCTCCTAGGTTCGTATGATGGTCTCATAACAACTTTAGTTTATGGAAAGGAGACCCTAAACTATGAAGAGGTTGTTGGTGTGCTCAGATCAAATGAGCAAAGAAAGAAGATCTACAAGGGAGACCCTAAGTCTGAGATCTTGGCTATGAATGAAAGACAGGGAAGATCAAATGAGAAGACAAGAGGAAAATCCAAGGGCAGATCAAAGTCTCGCGATCAAAGGAAGATGATATTGAAATGTTATAAATATCATCATCCTGGACACCTGAGGAGAGATTATCTCCTTTTGAGATCAAAAAAAGGGAAGGCCGGCAAGGGAGATGATACAGCTTCTATGAGCAGTGGAGAAGACCTACTAGTTGTATCAGATGGATCTACAGAGTGTGATACTATGTGGATATTAGATTCAGCATGCTCGCACCACTATACTTCTCATCGAGAGTGGTTTGCTACCTACCAGAAGGCCGATGATAGAAGTGTCAGTCTTGGAGATGATCACCCATCCAAAGTAGTTGGAATTGGCTCTATCAGGATGAGGATGTATGACGGGATCATTTGAACATCATCAAATATCAGGCATGTACCGGAGTTGAAAAAGAATTTGATTTTTTTGGGCTACTTGGAGGAGCAGGGTTATACTTTTAGTAGCCAGGCTGGGAGTGGATGTCTGAAAATTTTCAAGGAAGCTTTGGTGGTGATGAGAGGTAGAAGACTGAGCAACAATTTTTATAGAATGGAAGACTCAGTGGTAAATGATAGTGCAGAGGTGCTAGCAGTAGCATAGGAGGAGTAGATTTTATATCAGCTAAGGCACTATCGGATGGGTCATATGAGTGACCGTGGACTCACTGAACTAACCAGAAGAGGTATGATCCCAGTCCTGAAGAAGGAGGGCACAGATCTTTGTGAGTCGTGCATCTTTGGCAAACAACAAAGGATGAAGTTTGCCAGAAGTACCAAGCGTAGCGAGGGAGTGCTAGATTTAGTGCACTCGGATGTGTGGGGACCAGCTCCTGTATCAACTAGAGGTGGGGCAAAGTACTTTATCACTTTCATTAATGATTTCTCAAGAAAGGTGTGGGTTTATCTGATTAGAGAAAAATCAAAGATGTTTGCCCGATTCAAAGCCTGGAGAGTTGAAGTAGAGAAAGAGTCAGGAAGATAGATGAAGTATCCAAGATCGAACAATAAAGGAGAGTATACTAGCCTAAAGTTTAGAAGGTACTGTGAGAAAAATGGCATCAAATGCCATTACACGGTGAGGATGACTCCCTAGCAGAATGGTGTCCTGGAGAGGATGAGCCGGTCATTGACCAAGAAGGCATGGAGTTTGAGGCTGCAGACATCACTCCCAAAGTCCTTTTGGGATGATGCTCTATCTTTTTCTTATTTTTTTGTGAACAGGTACCCTCATTATAAGTTGAATGAAGGCATTTTAGAGGAGGTCTAGAGTGGGAAGGTGGATCTTGGCCACCTGAACGTCTTTAGTTGCACAGCCTATGCACATGTGGAGGTAATTGAGAGGAGCAAATTGGACCCAAAATCTCAAAAAATGACATTCATAGGGTATCCATAAGGAGTCAAGGGATACCTGCTATGGAACTCTCAGGCACAGAAGTCAGTGATCAGCAGGAATGTTATCTTTAATGAGAAGAACATCTTAAGGAGGTCTGGGATAGATGAAACTGGAGAAACAGAGGTGAACAGCGATGGCCAGTCAGAAAATGATGGCATGCAGATTATATCCACTTATAGGAGTGTTTCTGTTGAGGTTGAGCTAGGCAGAAAAGTATTGTCTTAGATTAAAAATTAGCATGGAGGGTCGGTAGTTCAGATAGATGTGCAGGAGCAGCCATAGACATCAAGCAAAGATGTGCCAGTGGGAGTGGCTTTGCATAAGCCCCAACGTACTATTAGGAAATCGGTCAGATATGGCATTGATGAGGTTATCTCCTATGCACTCATCACTGCTAATGGAGATCTAGATAGTTATACAGAGGCCATGGAGAGTGAGGATCATGATTCATGGATGCAGGCTATGATGGAGGAGATGAAATCACTTGAGAAGAATCAGACATGGCAGCTGATGGATCTTCCAGAGGGTGCTCGACCTATTGGCTCAAAGTGGATGTTCATAAAGAAAGAAGCACCTTCAGAATAAGGTGGAGTCAGATTCAAAGCAAGGCTGGTAGCAAAGGGATACTCACAAATGGAAGGGATTGACTATACAAAAATTTTCTCTCCTATGGTGCATCATACATCTATTCAAGTTTTGCTGTCACTGGTGGCACAGCATAACATGGAATTGGAATAGATGGACGTGAAGATGGCCTTCCTTCATAGAACTTTAGAGGAAAGAATCTACATGAAGCAGCCAGATGGTTTTATGGAGATGGGATAGGAAGAAAAGGTGTGTTTACTAAGAAAGTCTTTGTATAGCTTGAAATAATCCCCTCGTCAGTGGTATCGAAGGTTTGATAGCTTTGTTTTGAGCCTGAGTTTTAGCAAATGTGAACATGATTGTTGTGTCTATGTCAAGGATGTAGATGAGGAGGATGTCCTGTACCTATTATTATATGTAGATGATATGCTTATAGCCAGTAGAAGTATGGATGCTGTGAAAAGGTTGAAAATGGCATTATCATTTGAATTTGAGATGAAAAATTTGGGTCCAGCTGAGAAAATCCTTGGAATGGAGATTTGCAAAGATAAGTGCAAAAGAGTGCTCCATTTGTCACAAGGAAAGTATGTCCAGAAGGTTCTAGAGAGATTTGGGATGGAGAAGGCCAAACCTACAGAGACGCCATTGCCGAGCCATATGTCTCTCTCCAAGTTATAGTGCTCCCAATCAGAAGAGGAGAGAAGTACATGGAATGAGTTCCTTATGTAAATGTTGTAGACAGTGTGATGTACACTATGGTCTGCTGTAGACTAGATATAGCACATGCAGTGAGCACGGTTAGTAAATACATGGCTAACCCTAGGAAGGAACACTGGAAAGCATTGAAATGGATATTGAGATATCTGCATGGAACAAGAGATTATGATTTGATATTTGGTGGATAGCTGAAAGGATTTGGAGAACAATCTGTGAAGATGTGTTAATGCTTAGGTCCTCTGGAAGGATTTGTTGATGCAAATTATGCTGGTGATCTTGATACAAGAAGGTCTACTACTGGATACCTCTTCTGTGTATATGGTGGACCAGTGTCTTGAAGATCAATCCTTCAGCCAATCATGGTCTTGTCTACCATAGAGGTCGAGTACATTGGGATAACGGAGGTTGCAAAGGAAGCCCTTTGGCTTAGGAGGCTAATTGATGAGTTGGGGGTGGAGCAGAGCAAGGTTACACTATTCAGTGATAGTCAGAGTGCTTTGTTGTTGGCACAGAACTCAGTCTATCATGCGCGTACAAAGCATATAGATGTGAAGTACCATAGGATCAGAGAGCTAGTGGAGGAAGATGAAGTGGAACTGATGAAAGTCCATACCAAGGAGAATCAGTCTGATGCACTCACAAAGGTACTCCCTAGAGATAGCTTTTAGAGATGTGTGGCATGGATGGGTTTGTTGAGAAGAGATGAGTTCACAAGAACTTGAAAGCACCAAGGTGGAGAATGTGAGCTCAAAAGTGGCACTCCCAAGTCTTGGAAACATGAGAAGACATGTCATGGGAAGACTGGAGTGAGTCGAAAGAAGAATTAGTCTCGATAGCAAAGTTCACAAATTGGGCTGGCTTACATTGAGACTGAACAGGCTCATTTGGGAATTGGGTCAACTCAGTCCAGGATTGGGTCAGCTAGGTCTGAGAAAAAAATTTGGATAGAAAGCAGTATTTTTGAACTATTGGCATGGTACAGAACTGGGTTGGCTCAATTCGGTCGGCTCAGTCTGGGACTGAGTCGACCCAATCGCAAGTTAGCAGGCTCAGTCTGAAACTGGGCCGACTCAATTTTTGTGGGTTATTATTTTTTGTACATGGGTTGTTTGAATTTGGGGAGTTTTTCTATGAGCTTGGACTTGATCCTTTGTAAAGTATATATACTGAAAATCGATCAAGATTGTAATAGTGCTGAAATATACTGAATAAAAGCTCTTTTCTCTCGAAAATCTTTTTTTCTCTTCTTCTCTATTTCTTGATTTGTTTGATTGTGCTTTCACATAAATCTCTGAGAAGTACTTCCTTGTTGCTTGGCTAATCACCAGTGGCCATGTCGATCCATATGGGAAGAGCACATCTTCCCAATAGTTATCTGTGTGATTGGGTTCTTCTATCTTGAGCCTTAACAGGATTAGGGTTAAGGTGAACTCATCAAACCCAATGTCCGTTATATGAATTAATCATTCGATTCGAGTCCAATGTAAAACCCTAATAGAAACTCTTTCTATCATCTTCACTCTACCATGGCCATGGGCTTAAGAACTCAATCTCATGATTATCATAGGGCTACTTCTCATCTATCGAGGTAGATAGATCCTCTTATTGGTGCAATCTAATTCCTACAATGAACATGCTATAGCCAACATACACCTCAGGATTTCAAATGGCTAGAAGACTGAGTTATAATATAGTCAAACTATAACACTCTCAAGATGAACTGCCGATGCACCTCAGATGAAAGAACCATACACACCACTGCAGCATCGAGTCAATCATCGATAAGAAGGTATAATTTCTTATGACTACTCATGGTGGTCATGCTCAGTGCCCTTGTTCTCTAACAAGTACCTGTACTCTTGCTCCAATATCTTCACATCGTAGACTCAAGACACGTCTATCTTAATAAAGCGATCGCACACTAACCTTCCAGATCGATCACCATCCTCATGATGATCCTACGGTCGAGAGCAATTTATGAGTTAATCATGAAAATTCATGTCTTAAATTTTCAACTCTTGAAAATATGAATTATCATTATCATTAACTTAAAGGATGTATCACAGACACTTTTAAATACACACTTTGATAGAAAAAATAATTTATTTATTAATTTATAGTCAAAATTATAATATTATCCTTAGAAGTGTATTACAAGTGATAGCCAATCTGGCTTCTAGGGCACACATCTAACAAACTCCCACTTGACCTAAAGCCAATTGGCTATAAATCTAAGTTCCATCTTCTTAAGGTGGGCTTCGATCGTCTGCTAGCTTAATGACTTTGTCAGTGGGTCAGCCGCATTATCTACAGTATCGACTCTCTTGACCTCGACGTATCCCTTCTCGAGGTAATCGTTGATAAGATGGTATCACCGCTCGATGTGCTTAGATTTTTTGTGAGACCTCAGCTCCTTAGCTAGAGCTATGGTATTATTATTGTCGTAGTACAAAGGGATAGCATCTGATGGCATCACTCTGAGCTCTATGGCAAACTTCTTATACTAGAATGCCTCCTCTGCAGCTTTCGATGCAGCGATGTACTCTGCTTCCATGGTGGAATCTGCTATCACCATCTGCTCGAAACTTTTTCAGTTGACAGCACCATCATTATAAATAAATAGACTTCCAAATGTCGACTTTCGATCATCTATATCGGACATAAAATTTGAGTCTGTTTACTCCTGAACCTGGAGTTCTCCATTACCAAAGACTTGAAACATATCCTTAGTCCTTCTCAAGTACTTAAGGATACATTTCATAGAAGTCCAATACTCTTCACCTGGATTCAACTGATACCTACTCGTGACACTCACAGCATGGGCAATATCAGATCGTGTACATAGCATGGCATATATGAGGCTCCCTATTGCTAAAGCATAAGGGATCTTGCTCATGCATTTAATCTCCTTAGGTGTGTTGGAATACATCTTCTTGAAGAGATGAACACCATGTCTGAAGGGCACCAATCCCCTCTTGGGGATTTCCATGCTAGACCTCTTTAGCACCTCCTCTATATACATCTTCTATAAGAGACCCAGCATCCTATTTGGTCTATCTCTATAGACCTTAATTCCTAGAATAAAGGATGCCTCTCTAAGGTCTTTCATGGAGAATTCTTTAGACAACCACATTTTGACCGTAGTCAATATGGGAATATCATTCCTAATTAAAAAAATGTCATCTACGTACAGTATGAGAAAGATAATAATGCTCTCGCTGACCTTTTCGAAAATATAGGGCTCCTCCTCATTCTTGATGAATCAAATGATTTGATCATATCATTAAAATGAGTATTCTAACTCCGAGATGCTTGCTTAAGTCCATATATGGATCTTTGTAGCTTGTAGATCTTGTGATCAGTATCACGAGATGTGAAATCCGGCGGCTATTCCATATAGAGATCTTCCTCAAGATATTCATTTAAGAATGCTATTTTTTTGTCCATCTGTCATATTTCATAATCAAAATAGACTGCAATATCAAGCAATGTGCAGATGGATTTGAGCATGGCTACTGACGAAAAAGTATCCTGATAGTCAATACCTTCTGAAGGAAAAATTCTAATTTGTCGGATCAGGTTTCGTTCAGATCTAGTTGGATCAAGAGAGATATTTCAAAAATTTTTTCTTTTGAATCCATATCAGATCTGAGATATTTCAGATCTGATTTTATAGATCTAATAAAAATAAAAATAAATTAAAATAGATTTAATTTTATATCTTATTATTGGATAATCAGATTATCCTATGATGATCCTACTGATTGCCTGAGGTTCTGGATCTAGCCATGCAAGTGTCTGACCTCTATCAGTATCCACTCATGCTAGATCTGGAGATCTTCTCCTTCTTTATTACTTATCCAAATATCAGATCTAGATCTGATTTAGAGGATCTTCAAAACTCCTTTTGAAGATCGGGTATCATCTTATGCAGCAGTGCTGCCTTCTTCCTTTCTCGTCATCTTTCTTTTGCCTGGATCGCACCAAACTGGAGGCCAAATCCCCTTGGTGTAGAGAGGATAGAGGGGACCTGAAGATGGCATGGAGGAGGGAGAGGGGCAGCCTTGTGGCATAGGCAATGGTCTAAGCTCTCTGAAACTAGGCACAGACAGGGTTTATATAGACCCTGCCGCACCATGTAGTGCCACATCATCCTGACCAATCACGTCGCTTCATGCAATCAGATCTAAATCTAATTGATGGGATGACATCATCTGATTCAATTAGATAAGAGCTCCTCTAAATCATCCTTAGATGGTGCCTAAAACTGGTCAAAGTCTAATCTTTGGTGCCACTTCGGTAGAAACCCTGAAGTAACTGGAGTCCCATCTGTATGGGACTCCAGGCACCTCTATCCATGGGCTCATGCCTCCCTAGGTGTGTGCTCCTAGTCTACCTACTTTTTAGTAGGTTGACTAATCCAAAATCAATCTCCTATGGGTGCATGACACATGGGCAGATGTCTAAGTGTCAAAGGTCAACATTTGACCAAAATCAAAAGACAAGAATTAACAGGTGATGAAAAATGGTAGGTATTGTCTCAAATTTATCTCATAAATTATGACAACCTTTTTTTGACTTGAACAAATTTTAGTCAGACTAAGTAAAGGTACCTGAGTGAGCACAAACATATTTGGCTCATTTGAGATAACTTAAAATGATAATTGAAGGACAATATTAGGCTCAATCTTGTACTAGCACAATTTCTTTGAACCTAATTGAATCTTATTCAAATCAATTAAACTGGATTAGTTAAATTGATGATATCTAGATCTAAATCCTTATTTGTGTGATCCAGATAGATTCAGTTCCATATGGTAATGAGATATGTCATGATCTTTATTATCGACATCACCGAAACACCTTTCGATGGATCAGAACTTTTCTGATTCAGACAACTAGAATGATCAATCATCCAAATTATTCTAATTGCTCCGAAAATCCATCAATGACACCTAGCAGTATATGGTGGCAACCCATCAGAACTAAAAATAAATCTCTCGGTGCAGCTAACTATGTGATTAAGTTCTTCTATCTTGAGCCCCGATCAGATTAGGGTTAAGGTGAACTCGTCAAACCCTAATTTCTATCATATGATTTAATCACTTGATTCAAGTTTGATGTGAAAACGTTAATAGAAACTCTTTCTATTATTTCACTCTGCCATGGCCATGGGCTTATGGACTTGATTCTTATGATCATCATAGGGTTGCTTCTCATCTAACGAGGTAGATAGATTTCCTCTTAGTGTGATCCAATTCCTATATTGAACATGCTATAGCCAACATACACCTCAGGGTTCTGAATGACTAAGAGACTGAGTCATAGTGTAGTCAAACTATAACACCCTCAAGGTGAACTACTAATGCACCTCAGATCAAAGAACCAGACACACCACTACAGCTTCGAGCCAATTATCGACGAGAAGGTAGACTTTCTTATGACTGTTCGAGGTGGTCACACTCAGTGCCCTCATTCTCTAACGTGTATATGTACTCTCGCTTCAATGTCTCTACACCGTAGACTCAAGACTTATCTACTATAAAGAAGCAATTATACACCAACCTTTCGGATCAATCACCATCCTCATGATGATCCTACGATCGGGAGCATTTTATAAGTTAATAATAAAAATTCATGTCTTGAATTTTCAATGCTTGAAAATAAGAATTATCATTACCATTAACTCAAGGGGTGTATCACAGACACTAAATACACATTGTCATAGAAAATAATTCATTTTATTATTTATAGTCAAAATTATAATTTTGCCCTTAGAAGTGTATAATAAGTGTCAGCCAATTCTGGCTTCTAGGGCACACATATCTAGTAAACTCCCACTTGATCTAAAGCCAATTGGATACAAATCTAAGTCCTATCTTCTCAAGGTGGGCTTCGATCTTTTGCTGGCCCAACGGCTTTGTAAGTGGATCTGCCGTATTATCTACAAAGTCAACTCTCTTGACCTTGACGTAATTCTTCTCAAGGTAATCGCAGATGAGGTGGTATCGCCACTCGATGTGCTTGAATTTCTGGTGAGATCTCAGCTCCTTAGCAAGGGCTATGGCATCATTATTGTCGCAGTATAGAGGAATGGCATCTAATGGCATCACTCCAATCTCTACGATAAACTTCTTGTACCAGAATGCATCCTTCACAGCTTCTGACGTCGTGATGTATTCTACTTCCTTGGTGGAATTTGCTATCACTGTCTGCTTGAAACTCTTCCAACTGACAGCACCATCATTACACACAAACAAACTCCCAGATGTCGACTTTTGATCATCTACACTGAACACAAAATCTGAGTCTATATACCCCTGGACTTGGAGTTCTCCATTACTAAAAACCAACAACATATCCTTAGTTCTTCTTAAGTACTTAAGGATATATTTTACAGAAGTCCAGTGTTCTTCACCTGGATTCGATTGATATCTGCTCGTGACACTCACAGTATGGGCTATATCAGGTCGTGTACATAACATGGCATACATAAGGCTCCCTATTGCTAAAGCATAAGGGATCTTGCTCATGCGTTCTATTTCCTCAGGTGTGCTAGGGCACATCTTCTTGGAAAGATGAATGCCATGTTTGAAGGGTACCAAACTCCTCTTAGAGTTTTTCATGCTAAATATCTTTAGCACTTTCTCTATGTACATCTTCTGTGGAAGTCCTAGCATCCTATTCAGTCTATCTCTATACATCTTAATTCCTAGAATATAGGATGTTTCTCCTAGATCTTTCATGGAAAATTCTTTGGATAACCATATTTTAACTATGGTCAATATGGAAATATCATTTTCAATAAGGAGGATATCATCTACGTATAGTATGCGGAAGACAATAGCACTCCTACTGACCTTTTGGAAGATACACGATTCCTCCTCGTTCTTGATGAAATCAAATAGTTTGATCAAATGAGTATTCCAGCTCTGAGATGCTTACTTAAGTTCATATATTTGAAGGGAAATCCTAATTTCTCGGACCAGGTTCGTCCAGATCTGATCAGATCAAGAGATATATTTTAAAAATTTTTCTCTTTAATCTAGATTAGATCTAAGATGTTTTAGATCTAATTATTATTATTTTAAAAATTAAATAAAATCTAGGTAAATTAAATCAAATTTAATTTACCTTGATATGGGTAATCCTATTACCCGTTGATGATCCTGTATGCAGCGGAAGGTTCTGGATCTAGCCACGCAAGTGCCTGGCCTCTATCGGTATCCACTCAGGCTGGATCTGGAGATCCTCTTCTTCTCTATCACATCTCCAGAAATTAGATCTGGATCTGATCTGGAGGATCTTCAAAACTCCTTTTGAAGATCAGTAGTCGTCCTTTGCAGCAGTGCAGCCTTCTAGCTTTCAGTCGCCTTTCTTTGATCTGGATCGCACCAACCAAAGATCCAAAACACTCCTTTTGGACAGTGGAGAGGAGAGGGGAGAAGGTGGGTTTGGCATGGAGGAAGAGGGGAGAGGCAGCCTTGGGGCATGGGGAATTGTCATTCAATCAATCTTTGATTTTGAGTTGGGCGCAGGGTCTTATTTATAGACTAAGCGTGATCCAACTCCTCTTCTTCCCAACCAATCACAACCCTTTGTGAAATCAGATCTAAATCTGATTGGTGGGAATAGAGTCCCCTGGATTCCTCCTTAGAGGCACGCCTAAGACCAGTCAAAGTTGGTTCTTAGGAGAACTCTAATTGGAATCCAAAAAGGAGATGGAGTCCCTATCCAACAGGGACTCCTGGGCGCCTCCAACTTGGGCACACGCCAAGGGTGGCGTGCGCCCTCTTCCTTGCCAGGTTCTGGCAGGGGGACAGGCCCCCACCAGCTCTCCAATAGGTGCATGACATGTGGTCAAAAGTCAAAGTATCAATGGTCAACATTTGACCAGTCAAAGGTAGACTTTTGACCAAAGTCAAAGAACAAGAAATGGCAGGTGACCAAAAATGGCAGGTAATGTCTTACAAAATAAGACAACCTTTTCTGACTTGGACAACCTCTAGTCAGACCATATGAAGGCCTCTGATTGAGCACAAACTCCTTTGGCTCAGTCAGGACAACTTATTTATGATAGTAAAAGAAGAACGTTAGGTTCAATCGAGTGCTAGCACGATTTTCTTGAACCTAATTGAATCTCATTCAGATCAATTGAACTAGGATCAGTTCAATTGATGATCACCAGATTCAAACCCTTGTTTGTGTGACCCAGTTAGGTTCAGTTCTGTATGGTAATGGGATATGTCATGATCTCTATCATCGACATCATCGAAACTCCTTTCGATGGATCAGAACTCTTCTGATTCGAACAGCTAGAATGATCGATCATCTAAATCATTCTAATTGCTCCCAAAATCCACCAGTGACACCTAGCAGTATATGGTGGCAACCCATCAGAGCTGAATGCGAACCTCTTGGTGCAGCTACCTGTGTGATTAAGTTCTTCTATCTTGAGCCCCGATCAGATTAGGGTTAAGGTGAACTCGTCAAACCCTAGTCTTCTGTCATATGATGTAATCATTCGATTCGAAGTCCGATATGTGAAAATCTAAATAGAAACTCTTTCTATTATTTCACTCTGCCATGGCCATGGGCTTCTGGACTTGATTCTCATGATCATCATAGGGCTGCTCCTCTACCACCGAGGTAGATAGATTCCCATCTTGATGCAATCCAGTTCCTACAATGAACATGCTATAGCCAACATACACCTCAGGGTTCCATATGGCTAGGAGACCGAGTAATGGTGTAGTCAAACTATAACACCCTCAAGGTGAACTGCCGATGCATCTCAGGTCAAAGAACCAGACACACTACTGCAGCATCGAGTCAGTCATTGACGAGAAGGTAGACTCCCTAATGACTACTCGAGGTGGTCACGCTCAGTGCCCTCGTTCTCTAACGAGTACCTGTACTCTCGCTCCGGTGTCTCCACACCGTAGACTCAAGACTCATCTACTAAAGAGAAGCGATTGTACACCAACCTTCCGGATCAATCACCATCCTCGTGATGATCCTATGGTCTGGAGCATTTTATGAGTTAATAATGATTATTCATGTCTTAAATTTTCAACTCTTGAAAATATGAATTATCATTACCATTAACTCAAAGGATGTATCACAGACACTAAATACACATATGTGATAGAAAATAACCCATTTTATTGATATTAGTCAAAATTATAATTTTGCCCCTAGAAGTGTATTACAAGTGTCAGCCAATTCTGGCTTCTAGGGCACATATATCTAACAATCTCCCACTTGTCCTAAAGCCAATTGGCTACAAGTCTAAGTCCCATCTTCTCAAGGTGGGCTTCGATCTTCTGCTGGCCCAATGGCTT